>JAOTQW010000008.1:999476-1009521 GCA_026260075.1 Sisor rabdophorus
AACTTCAGACTCATCAACCTGTCTGACACTCTTTTCATCTCCACAACATTCTTCAAAAACTCCTCTTTCAGGATCATCCCAATCCCATTTCTCCTTATATCCACACCATGATAGAACAGCTTGAATCCTGATCCGATACGCTGAGCCTTGCTACCCTTCTCATGTACACACAATATATCTTCTCTCCATCATATCATCTCTCTACCTTTCCCTGTCATTTTTCCAACATTCAGCATCTCAATTCTCAGTCCTACACTCTTGCTTTTGCTCTTCTCTTTCTGTCCATTAACTCGTAATCCGCCTCTTTTTCTTTTTCGACCAACAGTAGCCCAATGTCCGTTAGCACCCTGTACGTCAACGGTGCCAGTGGCGGTCGTTGTTAAACCGGGCCTCGACCGATCCAGTATGATATTTCGAATTTGTGATTCGCATCTTTAGATTTGGCAATGTTTTATGTTGGATGCCCTTCCTGATACAACCCTCTCTATTTATCCAGGCTTGGGACTGGCACAGAAGTCACTGGCTTGTGGCCCCTGTGGCTAGATTAGAAAATGATCTAAAATATCACTTTAATGCAGAATTTTAACATCAGTTCAATTTGTCATCAATTCCATGTGATAAAATTAAATCTTGAGTTTGATTTTTATTTTGAGTGAGATTTGAGTTTAATTCCATTTATTTAATTCCATTTATTCATTAATTCATTCACCTTCTATACACGCTTAGTCACTAACACATAAGTCAAGAGTACACCCTGGACAGGTCGCCAGTCCAATGCAGGGCCACACATAGACAAACAACCACACACACTTACATTCACTCCTATGGGCAATTTGGAGTCACTAATCAACCTAATGTACATTTTTTCGGACTATGGGAGGAAACCAGAGTACCCGGAGGAAACCCATGCAAGCATGGGGAAACATCCAAACTTCGCACAGAAAGACTGCAAGCCTCAGGGTTGTGCTGAGGTGACCGTGCTAACCACTACGGCACCGCGCCACCCCAATTACCTGGATTAAACCCAAGCAAGTGTGGGAAGATTATGCAAATTCCGTACAGAAAGACCCAGAAATCAAGCCCATGACCTTCTTGCTGTGAGGCAATCATGCTAACCACTACACCACCGTGTCACCCTATTTAATTCCAAAAATCCAAAAAAAAATCGATTGAAACTGGTTCTCATTTCAAATTCTTTAATAAAATCTGTATGGTGTCCTGGTGGCCTGTATACACTAGTAAGCACAAACAGGAAATTTATTATTAGAATCTATTTCTCTGGATGTTAAATGCAGCACAATTACTTTAAATGAGTTGTACCTGAAACTTGCACTCTAATAAACACAAAGATATTATTATAATTTATTAGAAAAATATTTATGAAAATTAAGTAAGACAAACAAATTTATATATAGCCAGTGTAAGTAAGAATAAGTTTAGGAAAGGACAAGGAGTCATGCATCTGATGGCCCTCACAGAGCTGGAATTTTAGCAACATCTAGTATAGGATGATCTGAGGAAACAAAGGGATTACAAAGTCTACATCCACAGAACAGCTGTGTTTTAAAAACTCTATGCAAGTGGACCTAGAAGAATTACCTCTTCTTCACAGGTACTGGAAGTTGAAATATTAATTTTATTCTTTATTATGATTATTGCCTTTTATATTTTGTTATTATTTTGAGTTGGAAAGAAACTCTTTCTGCGGTTACTTTTTGGATATATTTACTGCAAGAGACCTCTACACATTAATTCTAATTTAAACGTAAATGCAGGATCAATAAAGACATAGAAATATAATCGATTCAAACTTAAATATATATAAATTAAAAATGCAGTGGCTATTGTGTCATTTATTTTTTTTGCTACCAAGGTTTAAATTCAGTGGTTCCTTTAGGTGCCCATTTTTGCCATCCTTTTTTTTCAGAGAATCTGGCACTTTTTTGGTGTGTAAAAGTTTCAGAATCGAAATAGTGAATTTCTTGTCTTCTTAAACATTAGGTTTTGGAGCTAATAAAAATTTTAATAACATAGAAGAAGTTATTATGACCATTGATAAATATAGCCAAAATGCAAGTTGCTCAGTTTTGTGAGAACAAACATGCTTTATGTGATAGCTTGCATGCTTCAAAATGTCCAAAATGCAGAAAATAGCTTCTTATTTGTGTGTTCATAAATCTCTGTTCCTAACTACTTTAGTTTGAAACATGTAGAAATAGAACTGTTTAGCACAGAAAATCAATTTTTTTGAACTATTATCCTACCCTACAATTATCTCTTGCACCATAAACCAAGGGGATACGGGGAAACTGTAACAATTCTAAAAAACACTATTGTAAGGTTTGGAATTATTTAATATAATTTCGAACCTAAGGGTGGCTTAGTGGCATAGTGGTTAGCATAGTCGGCTAACAGCAAAAAGGTTGATTGGTGATTCTTTTAACCTGTGAAGTTTTTTTTTCTATGTGTGGCCCCGCAATGGACTGGCGACCTTTCTCCCAATGTGCCCCAATAAGTGGGTATGGAAGTTGAATGAATTCCAAGTTCCAACCCCAGGCTCAGTCCTCAGAATCAAAAACCAATTTTTGGGGGCCAAATATGTAAACAACTTAGCAAGTGACTAAATGTTTTTTTTGCAAAGAACGATTTTCCTACACCAGTACCATTCTAGAGATGCCAAGGTGCAGTGAAGATGTCTGTGGTCTGTTATTGCCTGAAACCATACTAAGGCAGTTAAGGTTGTTTTTCCTTTTAATTAGTTACCCATCTGTACCAACATATGCAGCTGACTATGGATTGCTACCCTTTTTCTAAATATATAGAAAAGCAAATATCAAGTTCATTAAGCACAGAAGGAAAAGCAGTTTTGGCACTGGATTATCCCTCTGGTTATTGGCAGAACCTCAGTTTGTATTCATCTTTACAACATGGTGGTGAAGATGCATTACAATTACATCATCTAGAACATGCCCATGTTTTTAATAAATGTATTCTTATAGTGCATGTTCAAACCCCTTCTGCATAAGGCAATCGATTGCAATATTGCTCACATTACAACACTGAGTTTTTATATTTAGCTGTATGGAATTTTTGTCATACTGAGAGATACGTTTTTAGCCAAGAGAGCTTGGCAGCATAAGCATGTTTTCTGGCCAAATATCCTGGTACTTTTGAGAATTCATAAATTCATTAATGCCATGGATGTTCACAAGACTCCCAGGATCACCAGTAGCAAAGCAGCAGAACATTAAAGACCATCTGGTCATATGCTATAATATACACATCCTGCCAGTGTCCAACACACAGATACAATATGAATAATCCTAATGGCCTGCAATAAACTGGCAACCCGTCCAGGGTGTACCCCTGCCTTTTGCCCTATGTGCGCTGCAGGTTTTAACAAAACACACATGACCCCGAGTTATGGAATAAGCGGGTATAGAAGATGAATTCTGAATTAATTTCAGAATTGCAGCAATCCAATAGTACCTAATTGTCTGTGAATGTTAGGAAGATGCCACAAGTATGTTTATTTATCTGCTGTTTGTATCTTTATAGCTTTTTGTGTGAAGTTTTTTTTTCTTATACCAGAAGGTCAACAGCCTTGCAAGACTACTGTTGATAAGCTTTTGTAGCCACTTTATCAGGATGTAAGAAAACTAAATAAACAGTTGCCATACTCCATAGTCCATCCTTTGTTTCAGTGATAGCGCTAAACACAGTTTGTGGACTTTGCCTGTAAACTTGCACTAAAGTTCTACTGTAGAATGTTTTAATCACTCAAACACAGGAAAATAAGTGTCTACCTCACTTTTTCTAAACATTTCTAAGTCAATATGCCTAGAGGTCAACATCAAACCAACTGGAGTTACAGAAAAGGTTTCTCGGCCAGTAAACTTAAGCCCTGGTGTTGACTTATGAACAGTTAAAGGTAGCACAGGTGTAGGAGAAGCAGTTGTAGAAGGTACACGCAAACCAAGAGCTAAACTATTTTAACTTGATTTCTTTTAACATCGCAAACCCAACTGTTTAAAATGCAACCCCTGTCTTAGAAGGTTTGATAAAGGATTGAAGTTTTAGCAGCTAAGCATACATCCTAATGTCATGCTTGCTCTCATACAAATAAACAGCAGCATTTTTTTAGAAAGATAAAAACACTAGGAAAGAAAATCTTCGGCATATCACACATCAATAAGGCAAGCATAAATAGATAAATCTTTTGTCTTCCAGATAAATCTTCCAATGAAATAGGCACCATTCCCATCACTTACATAATCATAAACACTGAACACAGCAACACATATAATTGATGCTAGACTCATTATCCACAATGGCAAGGGGCAGAAGTACACCCTGGAAAGGTTGCCAGCCCATAGCAGGGCCACACACAGACAAACAACCACTTACACACACACTCATGTAGGTTGATTGGTTACTCTATATTGCCCATAAAAGTAAATGTGAGTGCAAGTATTTGTTTGTCTGTTTGTGGCCCTGCGATGGGTTGACTGCCTGTCCAGGGTGTACCCCTGCCTCTTGTCCTATGTGTGCTGCGATAGGCTCCAGCATCGAGTAAGCAGGTATAGAAGATGAATAAATGATCTTTAATAAACATGTACGTCTGGGTTTTACTAATCTGTGTCTACTTATGATATTCTGTAACATTTATTAGAGTATAAAAAAATCTAATTAGGCCAGCAATACTAGGATGAAAGATTGAATAATTCTTATTGAATGATCAGAGAGTGATGATAATGTAGCAGTTAAGAAATTGGTCTACTGTTTGGAAGGCTATGATTTTAAATCTGTGAATAATTATTGTCATTCAATTTAAGGCCTAACTCTGGCTTAATGTTACAAGTATCTCCTCCAGATCCAATACAGGATGAATAAATTATTGATCAATAAATAATGAGAAACTGATAATAATGTACTGGTGATGTTTTTAAATATTTACCAATATTTTTACAAATCTTAAATCTTAACATGTAAATAAGCCCAGTCTAAGGTTTATCTCTGGCCTTCATAGCAAAGCCTCTGTATCCACAAAAAGTCAAACATTAAACCCTAAACCTTTATGAAGTGGTATGTGCGTGGCATGGTTGTATCATGGTTAGCACGGTTGCATACAGCAAGAAGCTCATGGGTACTCCGGTTTTCTCCCACAGTCCAAAAACATGTACATTAGGTTGCTGCTGAGCGTGAGTGTATGTGGTTGTTCTTCTATGTGTGGCCCTGTGATGGACTGGCCAATAAGTTTCATATAAAATGATTTGTAACCCATCATTGTCTATTATAGTATAAAAATAAAATCACAATATAAGGAGAGATAGGGAAAGATGCTCTTTAGATTTTCTTCTGCCTCAGCTTTATTTTAATTAGTCGAAGAGAGCATTGTTTTGAAAATCTTCGAATATGGTGCATTTCTATTGCATTTATTGATTATTACATCATGTATAGTTCAAATTCAGGTTGTCAATTGCTGGTTACCTGGATCTGGTGTTAACAGTCAACTATAAGCTATAGTATACATTTAAATTAGCCTTTCCCCACCCTGCTATTACCCGAATGGTTTCCCATAGCTTATGAATGACTGAACACATCCGACCCAGGACAGTAGTGGTGGCGGGTACAAAGATAGTTAAAAAACAACAACTAAGTAAACCCTTAAGTTTTGCCCATCATTTATCGGCACCGATTGTAAAACTGATAACTGATCAGATCCTGGTCAGATTCTGATTTCCTCATTAGTCATTGTAAAAACCCAAACATATCAAATATTTTATATTTTGTGGAAATATTTTTCTTGATGGCATGCAGTTTCATTATAGTACTTTACCCAGAATAAGTTGCTAGCTAGGATTTTTTTAAAACAAATTAATATTTTTTAACACTAAACAGTTATAGGCTTAGGCTTAAAGTTTGTCCACAACTTGTTTTCAAGTGAAACAGTTTTTAATATCAATGACGTCATTTACATCACCAGATAATTTAAAGAAATAAATTTTCCACTGAAAAGAGTTTGCGATTAAGAAAGACAGCTGACTACTAAATATTAACTGGACTGATTCCTGAAAGACAATGGTTTGATTCCCAGCACCAACACTCAGCACTGGGGGCCACTGAGCAATTGCTCAGTTGTAAGTCGCTCTGGATAAGAGTGTCTGGCAACTGTTGTAAATGTAGTTCTGTATGTATTTTATTTTTGTGTTATGTGTGAGTGACTGGGACAATTTACATGTAATAACAACAGACCATTGATTAAAGCAGTTGAATAAAATTTATTTGGGTTATAGGTTCAAATCCAGGACCATCAAACATCCACTTCTTGGCCTATGAGCAAGGCCTTTACCATGTAACTGCTTAGTTAAAAAGATGAGACAAATGTAAAGAGGAAGATGATGAAAATTTCTACTTGCTGAAACAGAACAACAACCACAGAGTTGCGTTATATGACATTGGAAGTGTGTTGTTTCAGTTGGTGGGGGCAGGAGTTTAAAGAGTATTAGTGTATGACTTTATTTTGCTATTTGATTTAGCTCCAGTCTTCTAGTAAAACTTTCTTCTAGATTTTAAAGCTTCAATGAGAGATATTTGTTTTATTCAGCTCCAACAGTTTTAGTGAGATCAGACACTATGGTCAGATAAGGAAGTCTGGGGTGCAGTTGGCATTTTAGTTCATCCTATAGGTGGTCAGTGGTGTTAAGACCAAAACTGCTGAACACTCGTGTTTTTTTACACTAATAATAATAACAAACTATGTGATAATGGAGCTTAGGGGCTTTGTGATTAGGGTCAAGGCAGGGGGTACACCCTGAAAAGGTTGCCAGTCCATCGCAGGGCCACATTAAGGCAATCACTCCCACCCTTAAACTCCTATTTGAATCACCAATTAAGTTAATATATTTTTCGGACATTATACCTGGAGAAACCTGGGACCCACATTCATAGATGAATTAAAGAAGTAGCTTTCTATTAATTCCCAACTAAACAAAATGATTTTATAAGTTTTTTTTATTTAACAGGGTTATTTTTGTATTTTAAAGAGCACACTGTTACTGTTTATTCCCTTTAACAGTTTATCCATCTCATTTGGAAAAAAGTTCATTTGGTTAAACTCATTTATACAGAAGTTCCACAGTAAATGATATTTTTCTTAAGGGTAGTCACTTCCTCATGATGATATTCTTGTTTATAAGAGCAAGACAAATAGAGATCATTAAGGCTTTGTTACAGGCCCGGGGTGTGTGCGTCTGTCTGTGTGTGTGTTTGTGTGTGTGTGTGTGTCTGTGTCTGTTTGTGTGTGTGGGGGGGTGCTATGTGTGCAAGCATCATTTGACCTGTGATGGACCCTATCCCTTCTGCTCACTAATAGATTTCCCTCATGAACTTAGTCACATTTGACATTTCCCCAACATAACAGTTTTCTGTGTGTTTGCGTGTGTGTGCGTGTATGCATGTTTGCATCTGTGATTTTTGGCCATTGTGAAATATTTTAGATTTTTAGTACAAAAAGATCATAGTGCATAGAGTCCCTCACGCACACACACATATACACACAGACACATGCAAAGTTTTTGTCTCTCAGGCCACATTATCTCATCATCTCTCTGGGAACAACAATATTCACTTGGATTGAACTGTGCTGTGTGTCTGTATGGGTGTGTGTGATGTGGTTGTAGGGGTTTATACAGCCTGGTGGGAAACTAAACCTGAATCTACACAGATCCGTGGGGACTCGGATAATGGTGGGGACCAAAATTGAGGTCCCATAAGTTGAAAATCTTATAAATCAAACAAGATGACGTTGAATATTGTACAGTATAAGAACCATTACGTCCCTGCCAGGATAGCAAACCAGACGTGTGCGTGTGTGTGTAAAAGAGAGAGACAGAAATATGATGAAAGTGTGGTTATTTCATTAGGCTGTGGGGACAGATTGATAACACTCATCGGTCAGACAGACAGAGAGAGGAATGAGGCCACTTTATTTATTCAGCACATTAATCTAACATAACAATCCCGCTAAGAGCATCTCTATCTGTTCATCGCTTATTCTACCCAGTATCTCTCTCTCGCTCTCTCTCTCACACACACACACAAGCACACACACACACACACGCACACACACACACACACACACAAAAACCTCTCTCTCTTTCTTTTTTCCACATTTTTTAGGTTCTGACTCAATCTCTGTTCCTTCATTTTTTTATCTGTTTCTGTCTTTCTCTCTGAAATCTCATGACTACTATATATCTTACACTTTCTCTTTCTTTCTCTTTCTCTGACTCTCTCTTTCTCTCTCTCTCTCCCTCTCTCTCTTTCTCTCTAGCTATCTATTTATTTATTTCTATCTCTCTTTCTCCCTCCCTCCCTCTCCGTTTCTCTCTCTCTCTTGCTTTGGCATCCACATTGTTTTGTTTCTGTCTTTTTCTATCTTTTTTTCTTTCTTTTTTTAATTTTTATCAACCAAACAAACACTCCTATGGGAAATATAGAACCACCAATCACTCTAACATACATGTTATTGGACTTTGGGAGGAAACTGGAGAAAACACAAAAACAAGGGGAGAACATGCAAACTCCAAATAGAAAAACATTCGTCTACTATTGCCTTTACTTTTCTTTCTGTCTGTAAGTCGATTTCTGCCTTAATCCTTCTCTCTGTCTTTCTATAAATTGACATGCGTTAACAAAGATGAATAAAAAGTTGCAGCTATAATAAAAGGATTCAGGAAAAAAAGAACAATTATGGTATTCATTCATTTATACATTTATCTTCTGAACCCACTTATTCCTGAGCTCGGGGTCACAGGAATCTGCTGGAGCCTATACCAGAGGCAGGGGTACACCCTGGACAGATTGCCAGTCCTTTGCACTCACACTCACTCCTATGAGCAATTTGGAGTCACCAATCAACCTAATAAACATGTTTTTGGAGGAATGGCCATGGTCAGAGGACCAGCATTGATCTGATCGGCAGTCCTAAAGGCTTCATTTAGTAAATGGCAAATTGGATAGCAGTTCATTAAGTGTCCAGCCAACTAAAGATAGTTCTTCAAACCAAAGCAAACCGAAGAAAGAGTCAAATTAAAATGCTCCATACTGTTTCTTACTCTCTCACTCTCTGTTTGTCCTCTGTAGTTCTGTCTTGTCTCTATTTCCCAGGCTGCTCCCAACAGTACTCTATTTTCCTTTCTTTCTTGATCTCTTATTTTATCAGTGGAGGTCAAGCATTTTCCTATGATATTATTCTGCAAATGTGTACAGGACACCAGCCTTATTTTCACACTTGCACACAATTGTTCATACCTACCTCCCAAAGGGAGAACCAGAAGATTGCAGATGACATCACTTGAGATGTTTTGTGTGTGTTTGAAATTGAGTGCACTGAAATTTAAAGTTTGTAATTAGCTTTCTTCACTCTACTGCTCCCCAACCACAAGCATTATAATGCTCTCTCTCTCTTTCTGTTTTCTTTTTTAGTTATTAGACAAAAGAACACTAAACACTTCTGCACACACCTTTGGAGAGCTTTTCTTCTTACTTTCTTTCCTCTATCCAGCAGTAAAGCATAGATTTTAACATACTGTCTTTAATTTGTATTTGTGTGTGCATACCTTTGTGTGGTATACATACACACACACACACACACACACACAAATCAAATTCACCTACAACAGATGACAACATTGGCACCAGTATTAGTATAACTTTATTAGGTAAAGAATAAGATTTTAGTGCCAGAACTGTGCCAGAACCTTATAACTGTGTTTGACTAAATGTGCATCAATCAAACATTCAATATGTGAACTGTTTTTAAACCTGAGGGACACAACAGACAAATGTATGCAAAAACACACACACATACATACCCACAAAACCCTGGACATTAGGTAGTCCTTATCCAGAAAAATGTACCAAAGTGCCTTCAGTCTGTATTAATGAGTTTATTATGTCACAAACTAGCGAGTGCAAGCAGGTTGGAGCGAGTGCAAGCAGGTTGGAATGGGTGGAGAAATGTGTCAGGAGTGATGTGTGA
>JAOTQW010000008.1:1043827-1057857 GCA_026260075.1 Sisor rabdophorus
ATGCACATGTTTTTGGACTGTGGGAGGAAACCGGAGTACCCGGAGGAAACCCATGATTGAGAATGCATTTCTCAATCTACTTAAGTTTAGTGTAAGTAATTACAAGTTTTCAGTCCCTGTTTATTAAGTCTATAAAATGTAGCGTTGAGACGCACGCTTAGTGTGTGTAAATAAATCTTACAGAAAAAAAAAGCAGGAGGAGGAAGAGGCTGAGCAGAAAAGGAAAGCTACGGAGTCAGCCTATCAGGGTCAGTGCAGAAGATATTCAGAAATTACAACAAATTTCATAGATAAAATCAGATCCTGCATGTAAGAATTGTTGTTAAACATATATTATTCGTTTCTAACATTTTCTGTGTTTTGGATCTTATCCATCCTGATTTCTGCAGCTCGACAAGCTGCTAAAAACACAAAGAGGCACCCGAGCATTACGGTCCGGTCTCCTTTAGGGGGCGGTTCACCCAGCATGGACCTCCCACAACCTGACACTCCTCAGCCAATGACAGATGAGTCCTGTCCTAGTCCTATGGTAGGTCCATCCCTTGTTCAGAGCTTTTGAATAGGTAACAGTTACTGGACTATATTACATTTATACATTTTTTTTCTGTGGCAAAAGTACAGTGTAGTGTATTTCTGTTAAAGATGAACAGGCCATTTGCTAAGCATCCGCATTTTACTTTATGGTGTGGTTATAACCACACTAATATTAAACAAACATTTTTTATTTCCTTTAATCATACTCTTGCTCAGGCACAGGGTGTGCCCGTGTTCATGCCAGTTTCTGAGGCAGTTGGCTCAGTGCACAAAGAGGGAAGCCTGGGTGCTCTGATAGACGAATCCCCCCAGAAAAAGCTCTCGAATCAGAAGGCCACGCCCCCACCATCACCTTTGCTGTCTGAGCTGCTGAAGAAAGGAAGCCTTCTATCAGCCAGCCCCAGACTGGTAGGCATCTGTGCTGTACTATGCTTCATAGACTATGCTTCATGTACTATGCATGCTTTAGGCTGAGGATGCAAATGTACACTGGCAAAATTCTGTGCATGTATGGTGTGTTGTGTGTCGTGTTCAGGTGGTGGAGGGCGAAATGGCTGCTGCTGTCAGTAATGGTGCTCATGGCATAGATCTTCATGTCCCTGCAGCTGTTCATTCCACCAGCCATGACATCTCGACAGGTAAACACTTCATTTTGTCACACTGCATATCTGACTCCATAATGATGTTTTAGGTTTCTCTGCTGATTTCTCTGAGGCCTTGTTTAAGATTAAATTGCCCATGCTGCTTGTGTATCATCAGATTGGATCATTTAACGTCTCACTTAAACCTAATTCTATCTTTGTTATAATTCTCTTAACTAAGTTCACATTTCATTGCTTTGCTAAAAAAAAGGTAAAAACAGAATGCACAGAACCACAGGCCAGGACCGCAAATAAAATACATTTTAACACCATGCTGTAGTATAAATCTTCAGTATTCCGAGAGAAAAGTACAATGACTGCAGTGGAATTTATGCAATCTTTCTTTGCCTGTAGTCTTTAATGCATTTAACTAGCTCAATAGCTTGCTACATGTATATGTACATAGATATTTGGTAGATCTTTGGTACAATGTAAGGAAATTATGTGTGATTTGTTTACCATATGTCTGGTGTCAAAGTTAAAATTTATGTCAAAAATAAGAATAACAAAAGCTCTGACAAAACATACTTCAGAAAACTGTTAAAAATAACATTTACATTTAACACTAAATAAACATTGATAATGTCAATAACGACAATGATAGATTAGATTGTAGCGCAGTTGTTAAGGTGTTGGACTGGCAACACGCAGACTGTGGGTTTAATTTTCAGTACCACCAAGGTACCACTGCTGGGTCACTAAGTTAATCCTCGATTGCTCATTTGGAAAAAATAGATAAATGTAAGTCACTCTGTATAAGGTCTATGAATTGCTGTAAATGTAAGTGGAAGTGAAGGGAGAACAAATTTTAAATTCAAGTTTAAATTTTAAGATGTAAACAAGAAGCAACAAATAAACGAATAATGTAATGGAAACTAATTTTAAAAGCTTTTTATAGTTTTGTAAGAATTGAAATGGGTTACAATTATTAGTTTCAATTTAGCAGCACCTGGTTGTGTTGTAGGAAGCAAAACTGCTTGGTATGCTTTCCAGTGACCTGGCTTCTTTTCTTGTTATTAGTTGCTGACCCTTCACTGAAAACATGCTCACTAGGGAACTGATGGATGCTTATCAGAGCCAAATAGCAATTATTAAAATAAACCTATTTTGGTTCAGATTTAAAATTGGTTTTTAAAATTACGGTAATTCTCTGCCAAGAATTGGTCCACCCCCAGTTCACTATTAATTTTTGTTAAGGGTATTTGAGGATAATTCAGGACCAATAGATCAGTTAGACTTATTGGTGGTCTTTTTTAACCGGAATTTCCCATTTGTCCACTCATACAATTGTAAAATGAACTTTATTTAGATATGTTTGAATAAGATTAAAACATTTTAAGAAAATATCTTGCATTGAGTCAACGATGCAGGATATTTTCAGTTGTTCAGTATATTTGTGTCTTTAGCAAAATGTGTATGTGTGTGCCAGATGCACCAACATTATCGCGTTTGTTGGAGGGCACTCCCCCAGTCCAGATGCCAGCCAGCGCTGAGCCTCTTAACCCCCCCATTGCAGCTCCTCCTGCTTCCGGACACCATTTTATACCCAGCGCAGGTCTCTGCCTCTCGCTCTCCTAATTACAACTTTCTGCAGCTTTGCTTTTCTGACTGTCAGTCAGAAAGTCAGCATCTAGGATTTGTGGTATTTTGGCATACTTTAAGAATCCCCATACTATAGATAGTTGATATAATAAAATAAATGTTGTAATTATAACCTGGCGTCATTTACATGCGTTATTTAAATATTGGCACCTTATTTTGCCAACTTTATTTTGCATGTATATGTTGGCACAGTATACAGTTCACGATACCTTCTGCAAGGCCGCTACAGCTTTCTGCATCAGTTTGTTGCACTATGATATTAAATGATTAATGATGTTTAAAGTAAGCATGTATGTGTGAAGGAGCAGAATGTCCCGGTCCAGAGTCAGTGCTGACAGTACAGTCTGGGACGGAGCAAACTGAGGAAAGAGAAGGTGAACTGGTGGAGGATCTGGTGGCGGTTTCCTACATGGAGGACGACTTAGACCTGGAGACAGTGGGGGATATTATAGCTATTATCGAGGAAAAGGTAGAAATAACAAATTGGAGGGGCTATTCTGTGAATTTTAAAAAAAGTTTTTGAGAGATATGACATGCAATGGTATTTCTCTCTCCATCTCTCTCTCTCTTTTTTTGCAGGTGGATGACACAGTAGAGGTATTGGATGCAGCCGCAGTTGAGGCTGCACTCTCGCTGTGTGAGGAGGCAGTAGCAGAGGGTCACCCCCTCTCAGACCCCTGGGAATCCCAGCCCTTTAAACCTCCGGAGTCCAGAGTTTTCACCAGTACCCAGCTCAATTCTCACTCACCACCACCTACCGCTATCGTTGTGGAATCTGTGATAGTGGAAGAGGTAGGACAGCACGGAATGTCAGAGATTCTGACAGAGGATCGTGATTTATCCTCTCCAGTAGCTCCTAGTAACTCACACGAGCCTGAGATGGCATTGGATGAAGAAAGGGACGGAGAGGAGGATCGAGCACAGGAAGAGGAGCAGGCGGGGAACAGAACACCCAGTCCATCCGTCAAGTGTGAGAGTGAGGAGTGGACGCAACCGGAAGCTGAGACACCCTGCCTCGACTCAGAGGACAGCTCTGCCTCTGGGAGAGACCCAAAGGCATGAAATTTTATCTGTGATTTACAAAAGTAATTAGTAAATGAAGGCTACTCGGAGTGAAAGATCAAAGTATTCTCTACGAGCAGACATGTATTCTGAACCTTTGTTAAAAGTTCATTCTCTTGCCTTTCATTTTTGTCTTTTATCAAAGGAGGTAAAGGATGAAGATGGAGGAAGTGAAGTGGATGCAGATGAAAGTATGGAAATGAAGGAATGCGGAGAAGGACCATATCTTTCAGAGGTGGACCCGCCAGCCAGCGAGAGTGAAGACGGGTACGGCACCAACTCCCAGCGCTACACCACTGCAGACTCTACCGCCAGCAGCCCTGCATCCTCCCAGTTGTAAGTAATGTGTGTGTTTGCGCAGGAGGGAAATGCCCAATCAGGCAAAGGTATAATTAGTTATTTGTTTTTGTCCTGTTATCTGCTTGTCAGTTCAATGTGTAGTGAGGATCAAGAAGCTTTGCAAGCCCAAAAAATCTGGAAGAAGGCCATCATGTTGGTGTGGCGTGCAGCAGCTAATCACAGGTTAGCTCTGACATTATGTATTGTTTTAATGTACATTTATATCTGGTAGCTATTATGAGACTTATTTTTGTTTATATGCACAGGTATGCAAGTGTGTTTCTGCAGCCTGTATCTGATGATATTGCTCCTGGCTACCACAGCATTGTGCACAGGTACTACAACACATAAGCATGGTATAAAATATCCCCTATACCACGCACTGAATTAGTCAAACCTCCTTTATTTGTATAGCAAATGAAAGAAAAAATAAACAGTGATTCTCTAGATTTGTAAGGTTTACTCAAATGAGGGTTATGTTTGGATTACAGAAATGTGTAATTTTAATGAAATTGTAACATTGTCAGGAAAGATTTGTCCCGCAATAATGTTAAGAATATGATAGCTTCTAACAGTTAAAATTAAATCTATCCTCTTGCTTTTAATGTTTAGGCCAATGGACCTGTCTGCAATAAAAAAAAACATTGAGACGGGGCAGATCCGCACGACAGCCGAGTTCCAGCGGGACATCATGTTAATGTTTCAGAATGCAGTCATGTACAACAGTTCTGATCATGACGTCTACCACATGGCTCTGGAGATGCAGCGTGATGTCCTGGAGCAGATCCAGCAGTTTCTGGCCACTCAGCTTATCATGCAGACATCTGAGTCAGGCATCAGTGCCAAGAGCCTGCGCGGGCGGGAAGCCAACCGTAAACAAGACCCCAACGACAAGGTGAGATGTTTGTGCCAAATAAGCTGATTGTGGTGAATTGTGGAGATCGCTGAAAACCCCGATTTCATTAAACCGTGGCTGGAAAAACAATCACCCAGCAAGCTAAAGTCCCTGCCAATGAGAATAGCATTACACCAGCTAACCCATAGTCTCATATACTTAGAGCCTGAGCCCAGCACACAAAGATGCACACTTAGAACCAGAACCAGGTGCCATGCCTCGAAGGAAAAGGAACAACTCCAAACAAGATACAAACAAACAGGTTAGTAAGATTAAACATGCACATACACACAGAACCTGTTTACACCTGGCAGTTTCATGCAGGAAAAACCACAAAAAAATTTTGAAAGATCTCTTGAAAGATTAAAGAAATAAATAAATGTAAAAGACGAGAAATATGAGAACAAATAAGCCTCCTATCTGGTGGTGTGCCATGATCTAACAAAGACATGACACTATTTTGACAGAAAATTCACTGGAAGCAGAAAATGGTCTGTTTAACTTTGTTCTCTGCCATGTTTGCATTTGTTTTGCTTTTGTCAGCTTGGAATTTCCGATTGGAAATTTTACAGACCTCATGCTACATGAAAATTATTAGAAATAATCTAAACATTTCATAGGATTGTCAGAAATAGACAAATCATCTTATAATAAGCTTGAATATCTTGTGGTGTGTAACCAGCATTAATTCTCATAAAATCTTAGTGTTTATAGAAAGTGTGTGAGAGGTTTACACACACAAACTCCACCACACTACATGCCTAAAAATGCGTATGGTTAATAATAATAATAATTGATTTCACACTAAATAAACAGTAGACAACATAAACATACTAGGGCCATACAAAAAAACTTTTTATACAAATATCTGAGAGTTCTGTCACAATGTTTTTTTCTAAAGAGATTTGAGGAATATAACAAGAAATCTGGGATCAAGATATTATGTGGTGTTTCTGCACATAATGTCTAATACACCAATCAGATTTGTTAAATTCAAACATATCAGATGGTGATGAAATGAGTATGCGAGGTGTAAACATGTTCTTGACCATCACACAAAGAAAGAGACCTCCGCCTGTCAACGAATGCCTGAGTGGAATTTTGCTTAACCACTCCAACCATCCAGTCTCTAAAGTCTCTAGACACAACCCATTTATGGTAAGTGTTCGACTAGGACATGAGGCATATTATTTGTTTTGGAGAACACTTGTGATTCGTGTTTTTACATCATTACTATATTGCAAGACTTGCACTTTCTTACTTTTTAATATCAATGAAGTTGCAAATCCAGCATTAAGCGGATTTGCTAGTTGTGCGGATTTGCGGATGTTAGCGGGGATGAATTTAACAAATCTTGTTTTTGATATTGCCCTTAAACCTGTTTTGCACGGTTCTTTTTTTATATGCCATATCATCATTACATCCACGTTGTCATTTCTGCCTTGTGTGTCTGTTTCACTTGAAATAAGCTGTAATAATGAACATGTTTGGTGTCTATAGCAACACAAAAAGTTGCTAACCTTTTAAAACCAAGAATAATGTGCATCATTATGTGTTAATAAAATAAATAGAATAATTATAACTTAGTTACATTTATTAATCTTTTAAAAAGGCAGAAAAGTAGAAAGCTATCTTTAATAACTAAAATAAACTTTTACTAATATCTTTATGAGCAGGGTATAAAGGAAATCATCTGCCAATGCAGCTTCTACACAGCCATTACTATAATCCGAACTATAAATCTATAACAACGTATTTTTCATCTAAGTCTTTAACTATTTTTGTCTAAACAGTAGCAATACATTTTAAAATGTGTTTTAAATATATTAGTTATTTTGCATACTAATAAATATGCTAGCTGGATACCCTGTGTTTATTGTTGGGTGAGTGTCTGTTAGTGAGGTGCCTGTTGAAAAGTTCATTCATCAGGACAGCTTCCTATATAGGTGTCCATGACACTGAACCACACTGTTTCTCTCTTTTGCTTTAATTTCCATCCTGCCTTTACTAAACGTGTGTATGTGTGTGTATATGTGTGTGTGTATGAGTAAGTAAATTTGTCTGTTTTAATGAGCGTTTTTGTCTTGTTTGTATCCTGTTGAAGCTTATGAAAATTGAAGCAGTCTCATTTTTTTGTCCATCTTCACCAAAGTCTATAATCCTAATAAAATAAAATAAAATAAAATCCACCCTGATATCGGCAGGCTGCGCACACTGGAAACCAGGCCCAGTTCCTACATTACAGTACACAAAGAGCAACTCATGTGTGATGTGATGTGATTAACGTTGTTTTTTTTAACCAAGAATTGAACATGCCATTATTTTATGGTATAAAAAGCGACTAAAGCAGATCACACTAAAAATTCAAATTAGAAGATGACGTTCTTTTTATGCCTTCATGAGGTTTCCTTCGGGTACTCTAGTTTTCCCCCACAATCCAAAAGCATGTATGTTAGGTTAACAAGAGGGAGAAGTACGTGTATTCACAAGTTGCCATGAAAATAGCTGGTAGGCTGGTATGGCTTTAAACAGTAACAGAACAATTAAAAAAGGAAACAACATAAATTAGTGCACAACTATGTGTTTTGGGATACTCCCAGTTCCGAGTGTTACATTACACTACAACGCCCTAAACAGCTACATTAAAAAAAAAAACAAGGTGGCAACACCTGCTGCTTATTAAGATTTATCAAAAGAGCAGTAATTATGGAATAATTTACGCTGTAAACATTGATGTATTTCATGAAAGGTGGACATTACAGGCCTTGGATTGTCTTTATAGAAGCATAATTGTTGCTGACCATGTGATTCACACAGCAAGAGAAAAATATTGTATAAGAGTGAGATTAGGGTTTTATACTGTTTCACTGCCCTGGCTGTTTTTATTTTAAGACTGTGATGTCAAGACAGACCAGCTTGCGGACGGGACCCTGTCTGATGATGATGCTAAACTGTGATTTAGAAAAATGACTTACGAAATGTTAACCGTTGCTTAAAAGCTATTATATGTGGTTTATTCTACTTTAACAGTCTTCTGTCTTTAAATGTGCTTGCATGTTGGTAGTATTAGAAATCTGTCTGATTTGAATAGAGGTGTGCGTGCGGGCGTGTGCGTATGAGTGCAAGTCTTTTTCTCACTGCCGTTTGTCCTCCTACAGGACAGTCTCCCCATGGCCTCTCCTGCTTTCCTTCTTTCTCTTTTTGTAAGTATCCAGCTTTTCTTTCTGCCCCCTTAAGACCTGTCTTTTCTGCTTCTCTTTCACAAGGACACACACAATATCTCCTGTTGTAGTAGGACTTAATGAAGATGTGCTCAGGGCACATATCCGATACGTTTATACGTAATTGTTGGTCCCATTTTTTGGCTTACTTATAACAGACATAAGCGGCCTGTCATGTTTGATTTAAATGAGACATTTTAACCTCTTTCTTTGTAGGATTCAGTGTAAACTGTCTGGTGTGTGTGGTTGCTCATTAAGTTTGAATCTTGTGTTCCCAATTTTCCTATTATCCCTGCTCTTTCCTCCTCTTCTAGGATGGAGGCACCAGGGGGCGCCGCAGTGCCATCGAGGCTGATATGAAGATGAAGAAATGAGTTCACAATGTCTTTAGGACTGTTAGAGCTTGTACGCTAGCAAGAAACTGATTGCTAGAAAGAATCGCTTTATATAACACACACTTGTTTAATGTAAAAAGCACTAATAGCTATTCATAGCTTTTAAAGCTAAATCAAGTAAAAGAAAACGGACAAAATATAGCTCTGCTTAGTTTTAGCTCTGTCTGTAGATCAATAAAGGAAAAAAAAACAATTGAAATACACTTATTGCCAGGCAGTTACTTTTTCATAATGCCACAATACACATGGGGCATGATGGAAGTAGACTAAAATATGTTTTCAATTTTTTTTATGTTTTTGAGTGTAACTTAAAACTAATGGGACTAATGGGTAGTTGGGAACTAAGAAAAGCACAGACCACAAACCGTTTAGGATTGTTTCGAGGCAGTCAGATGTTATTGCTGATACAGATGCATTTGTTAAAAGTGAACAGATGCCTGTCACTTTGTCTCTTGTTAGTGTAGTTGTAAAACATGGCTTTGTTAATGAGCTGCTTGTGGTCATGACTGTCCGGCTTGACTCTTCAAATGTGTTTGTTTATTGGTCACAGTGTCCGCTTCAGGATGAAAAAGGCTGCAGTGTTGGAAAAATGATCATCTTGATTTAATCAGAATTCATTTGTAAAGACCTTTTAAGGAACTGGAGGTATAGGTGTGTTTTAGAGTATAAAAGTGTCTGTAAGAGGCATCAGTGTTAGTTGTTTTTTTTTGCCTGATCAGAAATAAATTGTGCAAAAGTAGACCAACATCTGTCCTAAATAAGTGAAACAATTTTGTAAGGCAAAAAAAGATGAGCATGTGGTGTCTAAGATCGCCTTTCAGTGTCTTTTCCAGAGTGTGGTTTGATGTAATCTATTAAACATAAATTCATAGCAAAGCTAAACACTGCCAACTAGAGTCACTGAATATCATCCGATTTTTGTTTTAAATACAAACTAATATTGAAAAGGCTGATCTCTGATCATCTAATTACATGGTGGCCAACATAAAACAAAGCATCAAACATTTTAAGGAAATAGTTGAAGAAGAAGAATACAATACAATTGATGTGCCTGTTAGTCCATCGCTCTCAAGGTTTGCTATTGTGTGTCTTGTGATGTTTTTCTGCACACCATAGCTGTAGCTTTAGGATCTGTGACGTTCCTGTCTGCTCAGAACCGGACGAATAATGTCCACATTCCCAGATCATTAGTTCCTGAAATACAAACCAGCCTATCTTTGTACCTATGACCATACTCTTGTCCCAAATCACACTTTTACCCTATGTTGTGTGCATTATGCTGATGCTACACAATTGGTTGTTTATAACTGCACGGCGAGATAAAGGCGGTCCTAATAAAGCGAGTTTTGAAAGAGGAAAAACTAGGAAGTTGAATGTTTGATGTTGAGTATGACCGGGGTTACGGGAACATTGTGTACATTTTTTGTTTAATGAGGAGTTTTATAGTTTAATCGTCTTGAGTAAAAGAACTTGTGGATTCGGTTAATTAAATCGATTTAAGATACATGTAAAATTGTACATGTAAATGAACCATTTTCTACTTGTTTTAATTTATGCCAGTAAAGAAGTACATTAAAGATATGATTGTTTGCTGAATTTTTGTGTTTGTGTCAAACAAATGAACAATGGCTTTTGGTACATTGTGAGGTTAGTCATGTATTCATTCATAATTCAATTTAAAATTAATTTCATTTCTATAGCACTTCTTACAACTGGCATTGTCTTAAAGAAGCTTTATATGAAAATGCATGAAAGTAAAAACTGTAAGAAACCAGAGTCAGGAGGAAACCTATTCTCATCTGGGTGACACCACATCTTATTGTAATGACAACATATTAGATGTAGTGTGAATTGTAGGCTTGGGAGAGTAGAGTAAATTCCTGTCCATCCTCGAGATTTCTCGACTGGTAGGAACCTGGCCAATAGGGTTGCAGGATCTTCCCAGGGTCTCTTAATTCAAGATCCCAGTATACCTTGGGATGGAAATAGATGGAGAGTAATTAACATAGCTTCTATCCATAATGTTATAAGCAGACTGATTATGGGATATAAGTGTATGCTTTAATCTCTGGTTAAACTGGGATAATGTGCCAGGAAGTCCATTCCAAAGTTTAGGAGCTGAATATGAGAAAACTACCTACTTTTGTGGACTTTCTATTCTGAGGACTACCAGCAGTCCAGAACACTTTGCTAGATGGTCTTGCCCAGAAGATTTTACAGTTTCTGGTGACAATGCAAATAAAATAATTTTTTTGTGACCCAGTGTATTTTCAAATCAACTCGCTTGAGTGAAGTGATGCTAATAAATCAAACACAATTGAATCAAGCACACCACCATCCCAAGCTCCAGGCAACTCTTTTGTCCCTCAGCAGCTGCTTTTTTTGGGGGGGGGGGGTCAAATTAAAATAACTAGTAATTATTTCATTTATACTTTATTTACATTTTTCCTTAACAATTGTTTAAAATGAAACAATTTGTCATCAATTTAGTGCAAAGTGTATCTTTATTTAATTTCTGAGGTAATAAAGATAAGGTACAAAAAAAAAAATTTTTTAATCTCAGAGCCAAGCAAGCATCAACAGACTTGGTAAAAAAATACTGTAGGAAAACTCGGCACAAATGACATTTCCCCAATAGTTACACAAAAAAACTGACTAAGGTTTCAGTGTTTTTTTAGCGGGATACAACAGTGCATCTGAAAACACTTACAGAAGAAAATCAAAAGATTCCTTATAATAAAGGCAATATTTTTACAGACTCTATATACTGTGCAAAAGTTGGTCAGTATCTTCAGTAGAAAATGTAATAAATAAATTTAAAACAACAGCAAACAACTTAAGTGTGCAAAATAGCTTCAAGTTTCCTTAAGCAAAGTGCTACGGGTCGTGTACAGCCATTTGACTTCATACGGCTCCAAGCACTCAAAACTCCACCACTGTAGGGCTGGCGGATGAATACAACTTTCTTTTAACGAGGTGGTACTCCGGTCGGAGCCGCAGGACTTTCTTAGACCCGAGAAGGTGTTTTAAGGGCAGCCAGCGCTGGAAGTCGACTTGTAACACCACAGACAACTCAAAGGTTGGAGTGAGGTTGTGCTCCGGGGTCATGGTGCCCACTTTCTGTAAACCTGCCTCTGTCTCAGTGAACAGGTGAATAAGCGCTCCTTTGAAACCACACGGCTCATGTTCCGAAGCACGCAGAACATCCGCTGCTATGCGTGTGCTCATGCGGACCGGTACCAGCAGCTCGCTGCAGTGCAGACTCGACGCTTTAGCTTTCACAAGACATTTTTCAATTTTCAAAGCCAAATCCTGCTGCTGCAGCTGGATACTCACTTCCAGGTCATCATTTTCAAGGCTGCACTCAGACACCAAGCCTGTAAAGAGGTTATAATGGGAAAACGTTATGATCCAATACGCAACACTTAAGCAATGCAGTTGTTCATGTCTTACAGAATTTTTATTAAAAAAAAACTATGACAGTGAATGTGAGCTGTTGAAATGATCCCTGATAGTATCTTAATATGCTGAGTTGGCAAATCAAAATATTCACGTTTACCACGAGTGATGTTTAAATCACACAGGTTTTAAGATATTATGGCATGTGGAATACGTAGTGACAGTTTATCCAACTGAGCAGTTATAGACTTGACTAAACGGCTCAGCAGTGGCAGACCGGCAGTGCTGGGAATAGAACTCAATCTTCTGCCCAGCAGTCCTTCAGTTGCAATGGGTCTGAGGACACGTAAGTTTTAAAAGATTATTGTAAACAAGAAAGCCGTCAGTTCTTATAGTTTTTTTTTCTTTCTAATATCTGATGTAGGAACGTTTTGCCACAAAATTTTACCTGGATACATTAGTTGTTTTTTTTAATTACTACTATGGATATTTTAAGGCTAATCATGTTTTAGAATGTATGAATTATTTCCATTTATCTATAAAGTGTGCACACTTTTTCATGTTTGAAAATAGTGGTATAATAGTAGTATAATCGTTGCGTATCACTATTATATCACTATTGAGAAGCTCAACAATCAACTTTGAAGCACTTTTGTACGTCGCTCTGGATAAGAGCGTCTGCTAAATGCTGTAAATGTAAATGAAAATATATAAAGGCAAAATTTTATTTATATATAATATATATGATATTTTTTTAAATCTCCACACTTACTTGAGAAGCTTGTGGCTTTTTTAATGCGTCCAGTTGGTTCTTGACCGGCTCGGAAATGCTGCAGCACTTTTCCCCACATCTCGGTTAGGTTATCCTCTTCGGAACCAGCGGATAAACCGTAACCGAACACCAAAGCCTGACTATAGACCATTTTATCGTCGTTTCTTCACTAAACGCTGAGATGACTTCAGCCTCCTCGACCACAAGCTGTCTTTTCCCTTCGTTCTTGAACATTCTAGAAAGCGGAGTGCGCGTCTTCACAGCGCTCGCGACGTATTTATACTGTATCGCTTGCATCAGCGAGAAGCTGCCGCGCGTTGATTGGCTGTCGGGTTGCGCAATACCCTGGCGAAGTTAGATCAGCTTTAACTTGACGAAATTTCCAGTGCGTCTTACGATTTAAATCCACGATATTTTACTTAATTACATGAACATTATTTTGTTCAATTATTCTTATTAAATTAATTATATTAATAGTAGCATTATTACTGCCAGCTGCTGCGTAGCGCAAACGTTATAACGATGCAAAATAATTGATATTGTGATAAATTTTGACTTTTTAAATTTAGAGTTACAGACAAAATTATACATAAATAAAAAATAAAAGATTTAAAGACAAGATGGAAAAAAACATAAAACAGTGGAAAATGTTATTATATTACAGGCATATTTTGGACACTAGTTACAACTTTCAGCTTACATTTATACAACTAGCAAATAGGGTAAGAGGGGCCTTGCTCTGGGGGCCTGTGCTGGCAGCTTTGTGTTGCTGGGAATGAAACTCTCAATCCTTAGGTCAACACTTAGGCCTACCCGCTGGCTGAGGTGTTGTACGTTTATTAATGGTTTACTCGTTGCTGGATTGGTAGAACCAGAAGAAAGGTGTTCTAGTTAAGGGGTCTGGATGAATTGTGGGGAAAAAAGCTTATCCTCAATCGCAGCCTGCACTTACTTCAGTATATTCTGGGTTCTCCGCTTTCCTACCACAGTCCAAAAAACATGTACAATGGGTTGATTTAAGCAGGTATAGAAGATGAATAAATGAATGAATGAATACTAACCTTTTATCATTCTTTCATTTATTCATCTTCTATACCTGCTTATTTCCGAACTAGGGGTCACAGGGGTCTGCTGGAGCCTATCCCAGCGCACATTAGGCGAGAGGCAGGG
>JAOTQW010000008.1:1057957-1071214 GCA_026260075.1 Sisor rabdophorus
ATTCGAACCCAGGACCTTCTTATTGTGAGGCGACGGTGCTAACCACTGCGCCACCACGCCACCTAAAATACTTTCACTGTTCAGTAATGCACAGTATACTATATTTCCGAAAGTGTTACATTTAACATCCTAGTCCAGATAGATTCCCATTTTGCTGTTTGATAAAGCTCTGTGTAAGATATTTCTTCATTCAGCTTCAACAGTATTAGTGAGATCAGACACTTGTGTCAGGTAAGGAGGTCTGGGGTCCATTCCAGTTCATTCTAAAGGTGTTCAGTGGTCTTAAGATCAGGACTTTGTACTGAACACTTGTTTTCATTCCAATAGTAACACAGCATGTAATAATGGAGCTTAAGTGACTTTGTGTTCAGGGTCTCTTAGTTCCAGTGAAGGAATAATGTAATTCTAAAACATACAAAAAAACATTCTAGACAACCGTGTGATTCCCTATTTGTACCAACAGTTTGGAGAGGACTGATGATTTGGTAACCACAAACTTTTAGCAATATAATGTTTATTTACATTTGCAAATGAAAATAAAATAAATGTTACAAGTTAAGTTTAATGTTAAGTTTAACAAGTTAAGTTTAATTTACAACTTAAATAAATGTTACTTCTATCATTTATTTAAGTTGTTGTTTCATGTGCATTAATGTAAACATGTTAAACATTTTTATGGTCTTTTTGTGTAGAGTTTGCATGTTCTCCTTGGTTTCCTCCTAAAATTTTAAAACATGTATATTAGGTTGATTGGTGACTCTAAAATTGCCCAAAGGAGTGAGTGTGTGGCCCTTCAGAACCCTGTGACCCTAAGGAATAAGGGGGTATCAAAAATGAATGAATGACTATATATATATATAGAGAGAGAGAGAGATTCTAAAATCTCTAGAACCATGGACTAAGACTTCCATTAGTGTAATGCACATAAATACAATTTATGGCCTCTTTTACACAAAAGATTGCACTACAGTCCATCGCCAGGCTGCGGACACAGACAATAACACACACACAGCTCCAATCAACCTAATGTACATGTTTTTCAACTGTGGGAGGAAACCTGGGGAACTCACACGAGGAGAACATGCAAACTTTGCACAATAAAGATAAATTGCCTGGGAATTGAACCCTGGACCTTTTAAATCTAATCTAATCTAATCTTATTTAATTAAATCTAATTCAATCTAAAAAGACATTCAACCAGCAGAACAAAAAATGTTTCCTAAGACAATCACCTATTATACAGTTAAATGCTTTTGTGCTAGAAAATAGATGGGTAAACCAACTTTTGCAAATAGGGAATTTTTTTTTTAATGTGATTTATTATGGAAAATTTACATTTGAGTTGGAATACCAATAGGTAAAAAATATTGTTTTTTTTTGTTGTATAAATATTGGTGAAGGTGTTATTGCTTGAGCTGAGTAGTACGAGGGCTCTCACCTCCACCGCATATCCGGAAACTACACTGCTGTTTGCATACATACATACATACTAAACCTCAATTATCTCAAATATTAAAAGTAAAAATTCATAGTGTACACAGTATTTATTCCTTAATGCTTTTATTACTCTACATCTAAACACAAGCAGGTTTATACTTACACTTGTTCATACAGGAAAATATCTTACCTCTGTTGCGAGTGAAAAAGCCATTCTTCAGTCAGCAGGCACAGATTGTACACTGACGAACCCAGGCACAGGGCCACTATAAGAAGTCCTGACTTCTCTGTCAGGAGCTCAGAGTCTAGCAGCCAGACAAACACCAACGCGAGACTGCTCAGCAATGCAGAACACACTGCCGGCACGCGGCCCCGAGTCTTTGGAACCACACAGTCTTCCACCATCCTCACCTGCAACTGAACATCAGTGAAACAATTACCTTCAAAAAGGAATGTGGAAATCTGTGTTATTTTCAAAAGACACACACTTGCACATTCTGGGCCCCTCCTATAAACCAGTTTTCACCTTTTCTTTTTTTAGCAATACCTGTCTATCTATCGTGTAAACCACATACAGAATGTCCTCACCTCTTTTTCAGTTCTGGTCCACCCTAGGGTGGAACAGTGTCATTGTGCAGGTGTCAACATTGAAAGAGATAATAGATAAATATCTAAGGCTCAAAAGAAATGGAAACGACAACTTTAATGCCTTTTATGGCGTATGCATTTTCACCCCGTGCTTGAGTTTACTCTGGGTACTCCGGTTTCCTCCCACAGTCC
Organism: Sisor rabdophorus; assembly: GCA_026260075.1. NCBI lineage: Eukaryota > Metazoa > Chordata > Actinopteri > Siluriformes > Sisoridae > Sisor > Sisor rabdophorus. Next base: position 1,060,175 of record JAOTQW010000008.1, read on the forward strand.
AAAACATGTACATTAGGTTGATTGGTGACTTTAAATTGCCCATAGGAGTAAATGTGAGTGCATGTGGTTGTTCGTCTATGTGTGGCCCTGCCATGGACTGTGACCCTGAGCTCAGAAATAAGGGTATAGAAGCTGAATGAATGAATAGTTTATATTGAAGAATTTAAGTTCAGAAGAACTCCAAAAGCATACATGGCATACATAGTGTTTGTTGCATAGGTTGGGGTTGGGTGGATGTGATGCATATTTTGAGCAACAAACACATTGTCACAAAACATTGTTTTGTCTAAATATTAGTGAACATGGCGTTTAATTCCAAAAATCCAAAAATACTTTAAGTCTTATCAATAAACAGGATTAGGGGCCTTGCTCAGGGTAATTTCTCTTACAACCAAACTTTTTCACCAAGCTTCTGAGACGATTTTTTCGTATAGAGAGAACAGAGGAATACAGAGCAGTTTTAGGTTAAGGTCAATCTGCATTTCACTTTTAAATCACAAGGTCATACAGCCATCTGTTTGATACCATAAATGTGGGTGTAGACAGGAGACCCTGTTTGCTCAGTCCACAATTTCTCAATTTCCACACCTGTACTGTATGAGTTATAAAAGACAGGGAACCAACTACAAAAAAACAGAATTTATGCTGTACACTGGGACCAGCTACAAGACAAACCATTAACTGTAATTAAAAAATATTGGTAATTTGTTCAAAAGGGGAATTTCGAGTTCAATTCCTGGGCAAGGGGTCTGCATGTTTGCATGTTCTCTCTGCGCTTGCTTGACTTTACTCCTGGTTCTTTCTTTCTCGCTCTCCTCGTACCTTTTGCTGTCGTCTTCTCTACAAAATGTCTCCACACCCTCCCACGCCTGTCCTCACTCTAACACAGAGTGAACACAGACAAACTAAGAAAAACATTGAAGCAATGTTTTAGTTTTAGTCATTCATCATTCCCCTTTGATTAGATCATGATGGATTATTAAGAATTGCAAATAAATCAAACAAATCATAAAAAATCCTGCAGAAATATTAATATTTTGTATGAGGTTACAGACAAACAGAAAAGTTAGTACAGCAAGAGAAATCAGAACATTGAAATAAAGACGTACCTGTAGCACTGAACAGTATAACTCTCTAACTCTCTAACTCTTTCTTTCATTCTCCTCACTCTAACACTGAGTAATGCAGCTAACAAAGAAAAAAACACTGAAAAGCAATGTTTCACTTTCAGTCATTACAGTATTTGTTTTAGTTTCACTTTCAGTCATTACAGTATTTGTTAATTAATTTCTAATGACCCTTTGATTGTGCAAGGGAGATGCTTTAGACAGAAAGAGGCTTTATTTTTTAAACGCTTGGTATGTCTCATGAAGCAGCAATACTTAGCAGTTGGTAACCATTTGAGTCCTGTACAAACAGTTAACTTGTAAGCCCTGTTCACTGCTTTATTTGGTCTGGATTAAAAAGGAAAATTCTACATTAAGTGCTGGTCTGCTTGGCGCTCACACTCACATTTTTGATACTGAATATTAAGAAATTGGCCCTGTAATAGACTGGCGATCTGTCCAGGTTGTACCCCCCACCTCTCAGGCCTATGTGCGCTTGGATAGGCTCCAGCAGACCCCTGTGACCCCAGAAAGTTCGTGAATAAGCGGGTACCGAAGATGAATGAATGAATTTATGAATATTGAGAAATAGTGATACATTCAAAACCTGATTGATTGTCTTTTGTGATGTATATTTTGCCACTTATAGCAGGAAGAGTTCCTGCTATAAACAACAGAATTTTTTTCAATTGTATAAAAAGAAAAAGCTCTGCTGTGAGCAGAAAAAGTTTTAGACATCTTTTTGAACTAATGGGCTTCCTTTTTTTATTCATTCATTCATCTTATTTACCCGCTTATTCCCGAATCCGGGGTCACAGGGTTCTGCTGGAGCCTGTCCCAGTGCACATAGGGCAAAAGGCAGGGCCACACACAGGTTGCCAGTCCATCGCAAGGCCACACACACACTGACATTTACTCCTATGGGCAATTTGGAGTCACCAATCAACCTGATGCACATGATTTTGGACTGTGGAAGGAAACTGGAGTACCCAGAGGAAACCCTGGGTGCTGTAATGTAAAGTCATCAATGAGCATTCCTACTACTGGATGTCACGATGTTGCCATGCCACTGAAATATAACAAAAGTGCTAATATAATGCAGATAAACAGTCAGTATTAAAGAACATCAAGGATGTTCAACTAAACCAAACTCCAAAACTAGCCACCAAAGCTTACTGTAACTTTCATCAAAGGTAGTCGGCAGCTTCAATACTAAATGTATGCTGTGTGTGTCTGGATGTTCGATCTATTTCCTAATCAAGTAAATATATAAAAATAACTAAATAAGTCAGGATATTGTTGGCTCTCACATTTACAGCATTTGGCAAATGCCCTTATCCAGACTTACATACATCTCTTTTACACAACCTTGAAATTAGAGGTCTTGCAACAAAGGCCAAGCAGTGGCAGCTTGGTGGTGCTGGAAATCACAAGTGTCTAATCTCACTAATAATGTCGGAGCTGAATGACGAGACATCTCACAATCAAGCTTCACATTAAAGGAGTGGCAGGTCTTACTAAAGGAGTAAAGCTTCACCAAACAGCAAAATGGGGGTAAATCACCAAAACAGGTTACAAGCCCAAATATAGCTCTAAAGCTTTGCACCTCTGAACACATTTGGGATGAACTGAAATGGCAACTGCACCCCAGACCTCCTTATCTGACATTAGTGACAACATGTGATCACTTAACATGATTGGAGTGGAAAGTCTTACTAGAAAAGTTGAGCTTCATTAAATGGCAAAATGTGAATAATCTGGAAGAAAATATATGAAATCGCATGTGTTGGTGACCACCAACATTTGGGAATATGTTGTATTAATACAGTGGTAATAAATCAGATACGTACATTAGCATATGCCATGTAAATATCTCTGGACAACTCTCAAATCTCTTTTTCGGCCACTGCTTGCCATCTCTGAGTGACCATGGATTAAAAAAAAAAACAAAAACACGTTATCAGGCCCTACCAGGTGAGCTGTCCAGTAACGCTGAATTTTGCCCTATGTGCAATGTGACAGGGTTTTTTTGGGTGAGTTATGTCCTCACATGGCTTCTATTATCACTGTTACACTGATGACACCCAACTCACCTTCTCTTTCCCTTCCTCAGACACCACTGCTTCTGCTCGGATCTCGACATGTCTGGCAGCTCACCAGCTGAAACTCATTTATTAATTTATTCATCTTCAATACCCGCTTATTCCTGAACCCAGGGTCACAGGGGTAGCTGGAGCCTATCCCAGCGCACATAGGGCAAAAGGCAGGTTGCCAGTCAATGGCTTAACCACACACACTTACACTCACTCCTATAGGCAAATTAGAATCACCAATCAACCTAATGTTTTTAGACTGTGGCAGGAAACCAGAGTACCCAGAGGAAACCCATGCAAGCCTGCAAACTCCGCACAGAAAGACCCTGTGCCAGGGATTCGATCCTAGAACCTTCTTGTTGTGAGGCAACCGTGCTAACCACTATGCCACACACCGCCCTAGCTGAAACTCAATCCCAGCGAAAATGAACTGCTTTTTATCCATGGCAATATCCCTGGACAACTCTCTAATCTCTCCTTCAGGCACTGCTCGCAACCTCAGGGTAACTATGGACAACCAGCTGTCATTTTCTACACATACGGCTAATCTGACCTTCTCGTGTAGGTATCTAACAATATTAGAAGAATTCGGTCATTTCTATCCACACAGGCCACACAGCTGCTTGTTCAGTCCCTTGTCATTTCAAGACTGGACTACTGCAACTCACTACTGGCAGGTCTTCTACTAAATGCAATTCATCCTCTGCAACTGATACAGAATACAGCTGCACGACTTGTGTTTAACCTTCCCAAGTTTTCCCACACCACACCACACCACTGCTGCACTCCCTCCACTGGTTTCCTGTAGCTGCACAGATCAGATTTGAAACACTGATGCTTGCCTACAAAGCCCAAAATGGACCAGCTTCCTCCTATCTTAAAACTATTATTACCCTCCTTCAGAGCAACTATTACTGCTTGACTGGTCCCTCCTTCTCTAAGAAAACAGGGTAGGTACTCATCACGACTTTTCTCTATTCTGGCTCCAAGGTGGTCCAACGAACTTCCTTTAGAGGTTAGAACAGCTAAGTCTCTGACAGTCTTTAAACGACAACTGAAGATGTACCTGTTCCTGAAGTACTTAAACTGACATTCCACTTTTATCTATCTTTAACCGTTTACTATAACAGTTGACTTAACTTTTCTCACTTATATATATATATATATATATATATATATATAAACTGGCCCATTTCTTTCCTTCAGAGTTTCTTATTTTATACTTGATTTACAACCTATTGAACTGTTATTAATGTATTCATTGGTAAAGACTTCAAAGGACTGTGTATGTCGCTCTGGATAAATGCTGCAAATGTTATAGATAGCTTAGCAATCAATGCTACATTTGCTCAGGCTGCAACACAGCTCTTCTCTTTTTTCATCTTTCTAAGAGATCATTGTTTTTATTTTTGTTGATTTTAAAAATATGTAATTTTAGCTATACAGATCAACAACACTCTGAAGGTCCATGCATATTTTATTCAAGAGTAAAAAAAGACATTTGTCCCATCGGTCATGCATACACTGTGTGTCGATCAAATAAAAGGCAAAACTAATTAAAAATTAGAGTATTACAAACAACTTATAAATCATTTCAGTTTAAAAGTAAAGCAAACGAGAGACCAAACAAGAAGTGAAGCCAGAAACAGTGATAAACTATTTTTAACTAAGAAGAATAATGAAGAGAATCGAAGCGGATATATCTTCTTTAAAAAACACAAGGGTGCCAGAGAAAAAAATGGGTTTTGCTTTACTTGGGTGACTTTCCCATGCAGTCATGCAAACCAGGGTAGCCTTTCAAAGTTATATGATCGTCCACTCGACTGTTTAATGACGTCTGTACATGTACGTGCGAGAAAAAACAAACAAATATCAATGAAATCTACAGCAAACCATACAGTAAACTTCTGGAAAAAAACCTGAAAAAATAAACAAATAAATCAGGTGCACTTAAATATTAAAAAATGTGAAAAAAGTTTGTACAGTGCGAAGATCCCCCGTGTGTCACTCACAGTCACCTGATTAGGACCTGTTTCTGTGTTTGAGTACTATATTTAAGTCAAATGTCACTCTTTAAAATGTCTTCGCCGCACCAGTCCACCTCTGCTGGTCCAGATATATAAGCGTAAATGTGTTGCTTCGCATCTTAGATGTTCAGGTCCGAAAGATTACAGCGCTTTCGATAAGATGCAGCGACAGCAGCGTTAACATCATACACATAGGGGTAGACATGAATAAAAAGGGACAAAAGAAAATCCTAGAACTGCATCGCAAACATTTTATTGTCCAGATCTTCAGTAAACAGCACTGAAGCCTAATTAATTAGATAAATACTAGTAGCAAAACATGGTATAGCCAAAGATTGTAAAAGTAAATGTACATATATGATTTATATAACACACACTCATACACACAGCAGGGCTGTTAGCTGTAATTTTACTCTCCCAAAAAACAAAAAAGCATCTGATCGTTTAGGATCTATGCTAAATTGTTATAATTGAAATAAAAAATTTGCTTTCTCTGAATTTCATGCCATCACAAAGTGACAATTGTTAGTGATTTTTCATCACAGATTCTATAAAATTTTTTTCAATTCAATGCAGAGCCCAAACACGCTTATGTTTACTCTCACATGCTTGCACACACTCCTCAGACACTCTTCTGACATTAAAAGAAAAATTGCAGACGCCATAATATACAGTTTCAGCAGAAAAAGTCTTTTGTAATAAAGCTGTGCTTCTTACAAAGTAATTAACAAATCACAGACATCCCCCCCACACACACATACCGAGCAGACACAAACTTATCCAAGAAAACAGCACTTAGAGTTATGTCATTATACCACCCCCTACACACACACACACACACACACACACACTCTGTTACGCTTTACTAAAACTTCCTCCACAACTATTTCACAATCTAGCACTATTTTCTCTAGCACTTCCTTTAGTCATTCCTCAATTGCTTCCCCCTAGCACTCCATGAACATCTTTCTTTATGGTTTACCTTAATGACCTAGTTCCTCTTGTAATACCAGATTGACTCCAGCACTTCCTCCTGCATTTACATGTTGCTTTTCAATTCAATAATAATCAATGCGAATCTTCGGTAGTTCGCTCAAGTCTCAGCAACGCAGACTGACAGATTTAGGGGATTGAAAGTAGGAGAGCAAAAGTACAGGCAGGGAATGAGAAAAAGGAAGAGGCGGATGAAGATGAGGAGTCACTGAAGGTTGCTGTTGTCATCAGTGCCATTGGACTCAGCCATGTTCATGCGTCCCATGGATAGCCCCACGCTGTTGAGCACGTCGCGACGTGGAGGCATGCGCTCGTTTATCCGGTCCAGACCCTTCGCCTCTTCAAAACTACTGATCTTATGCTGCGGGGAGAAACCACGGATAGCTGGACAAATGGAAGGAGAGATAGAGAGTGCAAGGAGGCAGAAATAATAAAGAAGGGAAAGAAGGAAATAAGGTTAACAGAAGGGCGAAGGGGAAAAAGTGAGAAATAAATGCAAGGCAATAGGTCAGGAAAAAATGGAACGGAAAGAAATGTAGGGATAAATAGAGAGAAAAGAAAGAAAATAAAAGAGGAAAAAAGAAGACAAAATGAAAAAAACATCAGTTTTCTAACACCAATACTATGCCCAATAAGACTGTGGCCACATTATCTTTAACACCCCACCGAAATTGTAACACCCCTCCCACATTATCTTTAACACCCCACCCAGATACCTACACTCATTGCCCATTTTAAACACTCTGCCCACCTTAACATTCTGCCCAATTTAACACTCCACCAACTTTATCTTTAACACCCTGCCCAGAATCCAACGCTGCCTACTTTAACACCCTACTCACATTCTAACACTCTGCCCACTTTATCTTTAACACCCCACCCAGACTCTGCCCACTTTAACACTCTGTTCACTTTATCTTTATCACCCTGCCCAAATTTAAAACTCTGCTAAATGTATCTTTAACACCCTGCCCAGACTCTAACACTCTGCCCACTTTATCTTTAACACTCAGCCAGGTGCAAACACTCTGACCACTTTATCTTTAACACCCCTCCCAGACTCTAACATTCTGCCTACTTCAAACACTCTGCCCACTTTAACAGTCTGCCCACTTTATCTTTAACATCCTGTCCAGAATCTAAGACGCTGCACACTTTAACACCCTGCCCAGACTGCCCACTTTATCTTTAACACTCCTACCAGTTTCTAACACTCTGCTCACTTTATCTTTAACACCCTGCCCAGATTCTAACACTCTGCCCACTTTATCTTTAACACCCTGCCCAGATTCTAACACTCTGCCCACTTTTTATCTTTAACACCCTGCCCAGACTCTAACACTCTGCCCACTTTAACACTCTGCTCACTTTATCTTTAACACTCCTACCAGTTTCTAACACTCTGCTCACTTTATCTTCAACACCCTGCTCACTTTATGCTTAACACCCTGCCCAGATTCTTACACTCTGCCGATTTTATCTTGAACACCCTGTCCAGAATCAAACTCAAATGCCTAAATTCTAAAACTCTGCCTACTTTTATACTCTGCCAACTTTATTTTCAACACCCTGTCCAGATTTTAACACTCTGCCCACTTTAACACTCTGCCCAAATTCTAACACTCTGCCCACCTTTTCTTTAATACTCTGCCCACTTTAGCTTTAACACCTGGCCTAGACTCGAACGCTCTGCCCACTTTATCTTTAACAACCTCCCCAAATTCTAACACTCTGCCCACATTATCTTTAACACCCCTCCCAGATTCTAACACTCTGCCCACATTATCTTAAACACCCCTCCCAGATTATAACTCTTCCCGCTCTTTCGTTAACACTCTCCGCTTTAGTCTAGCTTTAACTCTGCCTAGTCTAACTTTAACGCCCCATCCATTTTCTCTACAACACCCTGCCCATTCTTTTTTTAACACTATGCCAATCCTATCTTTAACACCATGCAGATTCTCTCTAACATCCTGCCCACACTATCCCTAACACTTTTAATGCTCGCTTTTTAACACATTGCCTACATTAAAACCCGCTTAGTCTTTCTGTAACACCTGACCCACTCTATCCTTCACTCATTGTCCACTCTCTTTAAATACCATCCAGTTTTTGAAAGGACAATTAACACACATACAGAGCCTTGAAAGAGTATTCATACCCCTTGAACCTTTTTCACATTTTGTCACCTTAGAACCAGAAACCTAAATGTCTTTTATTGAGATTAAAAGTAGCACATTATGACAAGGTGGAACCAATATACGACACGTTTTTTGTTAAATAAAAATCTGAAAAGAGTGATGCGGTGGCTTAGTGGTTAGCAAAATTGCTGGCTTCTTGGTTCGATACCCGGCCATGGAGTCTTTCTGTGCGGTTTGCATGTTCTCCTTGCACTTGCGGGGGTTTCTTGCAGGTTCTCGAGTTTCCTCCAACAGTCCAAAAACATATAAGTTAGGTTGATTGGTCATTTAAAATTGCCCATAGGAGTGTAAGTGTGGTAATTTGTCTACATGTGGCCCTTCAATGGATGGCAACCTGTCCAGAGTGTACCCTGCCTTTCGCCCTATGTGTGCTTAAGGAAAATAGATGAATAAATGAAAAATCTGAAAAGTCTGGTATGCATTCTGTCCACCAGACAACTATAAGTTGTGCACTCGCAAATATGGCCTTTATGGAGGAGTGGCAAGAAGAACGCAATTGTTGAATAAAAGCCATGTAGGGGACACAGCAAAGATGTGGAATAAGGTGCTCTGTTCAGATAAGACCTAAGTTTCATTTTTAGTTATTTGCCCCAAAGGCATTGGCCTAAATGCAAAGCGCTATGTTCAGAAAATGTAACACTGCTCATTGCCCTAATCACACCATCTCCACTATGAAAAAAGGTGGTGGCAGCATCATGCTGTTGGGATGCATTTTTTCAGCAGGGACAGATAAGCCGGTCAAAGTTGATAGGAAGATGGATGGAGCTAAATACAGTGCAATCCTGGAGGAAAATCTGTTGGAGGCTGCAAAAGATTTGAGACAGGCCATAAACATACAGCCAGAGCTAATTAAATAGTTTGGACCAAAGCATCTGTTGCAAGACTTAAAGATTTTTTTTTACAGAGAATGAGAAAATATTTAAATCTGTAGATGTACAAAGCTGGTAGAGACATACAAAAAGGACCTGCAGCTGTAGTTGCAGCGAAAGGTGATTCTAAAAAAAATTTTGACGTAGGAGGCTGAATAAAATGCTTTGCTTAAAATTTTGAAATGTATCGTTTTTATTCCACTTCACAATAATGTGTTATTTTGTGTTGGTTTGTTACATTTAATCTTACAAAAAACATTTAAGTTTTTGGTTGTAAAGTGAAAAAATGTAAAACAGTTCAAGGGGTATGATTATTTTTTCAAAACACTGTTACTCATACATACACACCAACAACACACCTGTACATCATCATTCACTTATTTATACCTTTATTTTGCCTTCAAAGAACACAAACACATACAATAGGGAAGTTTGTGACAGCTGAAAGAGGTTGTTACGGATTCACACCCTGTTTGTATTGAATCACATTCCAAATCACAGGACACTCAAAAAACGCTAATGTTTCTTTTAAATAACAGGCTATGAATGCACTCTGAATATTTTGGATGTCAGATTCAGTCTGATCTATTCCCATGGAAACAAAGCAGAGATGATGTGAAGAACTGCACTACAGGGGATTCACTCCCAACACAACTTTAAGAGAAATACAACTACAGGGTAATCATCTACAGCTGTATTATTTTGCTGTGTTTTTTTAAGTATTGAATACCCCAGTTGCAGAGATGTCACATAATCCCAGCAGGTCACCTGCTCACAGAGGACCCATCACAGAGGCAGCGGTTATGAGGTATGTGGGCGGGGCTGCATATCGATCCTCTAATAGCATTTATGTCACCATTTACCACTTGAAAGCTTAGAATTAAAATGTGTAAGATGTCTGCACAACAATCAAATATAATATCAATTCTCAAATAAGATAGCTGTGTCTCAATTCATCTTTTATACTACAGAATAATCTTAAACCTACCTTTAAATTAACCTGCCTAACTCTTTATCAAACACACCTGAGGAATTTGTGTTTTCAATCCATAAATTGTTAAAACCTGCTCATTTCCAAACTTATACGGTTCTATGAGTTGTCTGTTTTGTACATGGTTATGATAAAAAATGTGTAAATAATTGTGGGAAGTGGTAGCTTGGCGGTAGTGGTAGTTAACATGTTGGTCTGATGCTTGAAAGACTTGCGTCTAAGCCACCATTGCAAAAGAAATTAAGGCGCTATCCAAAAACACATACTTCCATACGATATAGTAGTACATAGTAGTACAGTAGCATACGATGTGGAAGGGGTAAAATACACTGACATGGCACTTTTCAAGTTCTGTGAGAAAAAACAGGGTTCCTAAATTTCACTCGTTAAATATCAGCTGTGACATTGTATGTTATGTAACAATTTCAAAATGAATACAGTGGATATTTATTCATTCATCCTTTATACTCGCATATTCCCTAACTCTGGGTCACGGGGGTCTGCTGGAGCCTATCCCAGCGCACAAGGCAAAAGGCAGGGGCACACCCTGAGCAGGTAAAATGGTAAATATAGCACATCCGAATTTCATTCATACTACCTGTTCTAAGGAGTATGCAATTTTAGGGCAGGAGAAATATGGGAAATTAAAAGACACACACACACACAGACACACACACACAGACACACAGAGAGACACACACAGAGACACACACACACACACACACACAGACACACACACACAGACACACACACACACAGA
>JAOTQW010000008.1:1129671-1139671 GCA_026260075.1 Sisor rabdophorus
AAAATATGGGGGGGGGTATTTGCCATAACCAAGACTGTCTCTACCCCTTTCCAAATCTATTTACACGTCTGGAGGATTTTAGACCAGTTTAAAAAACTGTCTTGGATAAGCACGTATTTAGGGTATATTATTATTATTTAGTTCTCCTTTACTGCCCCCATTGTAACTTAGTTCCACTTTTAGCTGCATCATTTTTCTCCCTTGATCTTGAATTAGATGCTAACCTGGCTGAGACAGACTTGATTGGTTCCCTGGGTGAGAGGACAAAACTCCTCACAGACAAACTTCTGTATATTTAATTTCCTGACAGGCTCTTTGAGCTTTGTGTGTTGATTAAAACTGTAATAAAATGATTACTAAAGTCTGATCCTGGTGCTTGAGGTTTTTAAATAAATCTTATTGAATTTTTTTATTTTTTACATTTTTACTGTAGAACTGTTATGCCCTGTTATAGTTTCAGAACACTGGTAGGTTGATTGTAGATGCTAGTGCTTCTGTAACACCACCTCCCAAATACTTAATCAGTATTTTTTTTAATGCAGTTTTAAAGTTGTATTTAATATTGTAGAACATCCACATGGTCTGTTTACTGATCAATTGTAGTTCAAGGTTTAATAACATTCTTATTTGTAACCTAGAGATATGCATCACTTTTAATGTCCTTTGTCGCAGTGCAGCTTGACAGAAACCCAGACATGGATTCGTCTCTAATAAACAAACCAGATAGGGTGGTGTCAAGGCAACTGATGTGAGAAGACCCAGAAAACAATGAAATTACCACACTCTTTAAACAGGAGGGCAGTGATAGACAGTGCTGGACTGTTCGTTGGAAGATTGTTTAACTTTGACACCACAAAGCTGCCACTAAATAAAACTTAGTGGCAGATGTGATTTTGCTAAGTCAGGCAGTCATAAAAAATTGTTTTTCTTTTCAGTTCTACCTTGATCCATAATCCAAATATGTTTCTAAATCTAACAATCTGTATATTAATGACTGTATTGAAATGACCTTTTAGGAACCAGGAATTTAAATTTACAGTGATCTAAAATAGACACTAATGAGCGTGAGCATTAACAATAATAGGTTGTAAAATGTTTTGAAACTGCATCAGAGCAAGATTCTTTAATAATTGAACGTTTAATCATGCCTATTTATTTACACATCTATTTACACCTTTTGTGATTCAACTGGTCATGTTATTGTACAGTACACACCCTGAATGTAACCAGTCCATCGCAGGACCACACATAGAAGAACAATCACACACACTTGCACTCACTCCTATAGGCCATTTCCAATTACCAATCGACTTAATGTACTTGTAGATTGAGGCGCGCTTGGTCGGCACATGCTGGTGACGTCAAATGGTTGTGGTTGATATGTTTATTCAGAATCACGTTTTGGCAAATCACGACCATGTACATGAGTAACGTTTAGTAGACTCCTATATTCAGACTGCCCGTTACCATAGCAACCAGAGAGCGTTATTGGTGCGCTGCTAATAGGGTTGCATATGAGTACACAAAGGGTTTGTCTTTATTAGTATATTTAGTAGGTGGCGTATTGGTTCTCTCTGCGCTTTACTGGTTTCCTCCCACAGTCCGCAAACATGTACATTAGGTCGATTGGTGACTATGAATTGCCCTTTTGGTGGATTTGAGTTTGTGATTGTGTGTGGCTATGATGGACTGGCGACCTGTCCAGTGTGTACCCCTTGCGCTTTGCCCTCTGTGCGCTGAGATAGGCGCCAGCGGACTCCCGTGACCACAAGTTAACGAATAAGCGGATGTAGAAGATTAATGCATGAATTTAGTAACCGCCAGAGTTTTGCCGGTTGTAATATTTTATTTTTGTTTTGTTTATCCGCTACACCTTAGAGGCCGCTCCGTTAAAATATTTTATTTTATTAAACTGATCCGTGGCGCAAAAAAAGTTTGGGTATCGCTGTTTTAGTGAACGGGTCACGTGGATCTACCTTTCGACACGTCTCTCTCGGCTACCGTTAATCCCGCCCCATATATTAATTTCAACAGCATAACCCGGTCAGACTGAGAGCTGATTGGATAACAGTGTCTTGACGCGGAGAAACAGGTCGAGCTTTGATATTATTGGTCTGTCTGGTGGTGACGTTTGGAGCTTTTACGTTTACTGTCTGTCAGGGCTCACGACCTTGTAGTGTGCTAAAATCTAAGAAAACAAAATGTCGCTTCAAGGAGCAACGTCAGGATTAAACAAACCGGGATTTATCTCTGGATTAAGGCTGTCTAAAGGTGAGTTCTCCCGTGTTTTAAGGTATCCGTTTCATCTTGGAGCCGAACTAGTATGTTACCAGGTAATTATAATTAATCACAGTAAACAAATGCTACTTAATACTAATGAAACCTATGGCGGCGCGGTGGCATTGTGGTTAGCACGGTCGCCTCACAAGAAGGTCCTGGTTTCGAATTCCGGGCACGTGGTCTTTGCGTGACCCCCCCCCCGGTGGTTTTCTCCGGGTACTCCGGTTTCCTCCCACAGTCCAAAAAACCGTGCATTGGCGTTTCATTGCCCATAGGAGTGAGTGCGTGTGCAGTTTGCTCATACAGACACACCCGTACATCTGAATTAAACAGTCATGTGACCGCAGAAATAGAATGCTCAGGATAGACTTTTAAATTTTTTTCGGGGCGGCACGATGGTGTCGTGGTTAGCACGTTCGCGCGACAGCAAGAAGGACGGGTTCGATTCCCGGGTCTTTCTGTACCGTGTTGCATGTTCTCTTCGTGCCTCCAGGTAGTTGCCTACGGTTGATTGGTGGCCTATAGGAGTAAGTGTAAGTGAGGTGTGAACTTTTTTCAATTTAGAAGAGTGTGTAACTGAGAATTAAAAAAAGTGGTGCAGTGCTTAAAGTGGTGGACTGATAATTGGTTGATTCTGTTGTTTCATTCCTGGCACCCAAATGCCCATTCATTCATCTTCTATTTCATCTTCCTATTCTTAATCTGGGTTCACAGGGGTTTGCTGGAGCCTATCCCAGCTCTCTTCGCTTTCTGCAAAAGGCAGGAAAGGTTTAAAAAAAGTGTAAAGTTTGGCTTCTTGCATGAGTATGAGAGGCCTTCCGGTGTGTACGTTTGCAGATCACCTGATCATCGTGGTTCCTGTTGCAGTTGGAGCAGCTGTGGGAACATACCTGCTTACCAGGTTCTTCAGCAGTCATAACGACTCCCAAGGGAGGGTCAACCTGAAGATCAACAAAGACAGCCCCAAGGTGGTGCACAGCTTCGATATTGAGGACCTCGGCAAGAAGGCCGTTTACTGCCGTTGCTGGAGGTCCAAGAAGGTGCGTGTGCTGGGGGAAGTACGAGTATTCAAGCATGGGATAGAATTATATTGATTATGTAGAGTTTAAATTATATGGGAGTCAGACATCTTCTGAGAGAGAGGGGATGAAATATTTATTTCACTCATTAAAAAAACTAATTCATATCTTTTGAAATGTTTTCTGAGTGTTTCTGTCACTTACTCTTAAAATAAACCTGCTGTAAAATTATAAACTGATTTAAAAACTGATTTTTTGTCCCTATGCAAAGTGACTATGGCTTTCACAATTATTATATAATATGATGTAACCTTGTTTGTTATTTCCAACCTCAATCAACCTTGTGCACTTGTAGCTGCAATACCCTACTTCCAAGCAAAGTATGAGTGGAGTGAAGCAGCATTACTTTTGAACAAGAGTGTAACCTTGCTTCCATTTGTCTCATGTCCCCTGGGATAGGTTCCAGCAGACCCCTGTGACCCCAAGTTAGGAAATACAAAGTTGATGATTGAATAATTGAATTATAGTTGCGCATTAATTAAGCAAACATGGAGCAAGGAGCAAGAAGAAAGCACAGAATGAGCTGTGGAGTGAAGCACCCCAAAACAAGCAATAAATTGTCATAATCGCAGTTTTTTTTTTTTGACAATTCATTCATCTTCTATACCTGCTTAATCCCTAACTCTGGGTCACAGCGGCCTGCTGAATCCTATCCCGATGCACATATGGCGAGAGGCAGTGGTATACCCTGGACAGGTCGTTAGTTCATTAAATAAATCTTCAAATTTTATATCAATGCAATTTGTATCCAGTAAATAAATCTATACTCATTTGCATGATTGCTAAAATATCATGAACATATTTCAAATATTTATTTTATTGTTTCAAGATGTGTTGAATTCACTACTGTTTGGATGAGCAATGGATTTGTAACAGTGTTTTTGTGGTTTCTTGACAGTTTCCCTACTGTGATGGCTCCCACACTAAACACAATGAGGAGACCGGGGACAACGTGGGTCCACTGATCATTAATAAAAAAGATGCCTGAGCAGCTGGTCGTGTGTGTGTGTATGTGTGTGTGTGTGTGTGTGTACATGTACATGGTTGTAACGTGGTGCATCAGACAGTCGAGACTTCACTTCCTTGCCAACCCACAGGTACACAGACTGCACGTCCTGTCTGTCACTGTTTTGCCCTCAGACCTACACTACAACTAAATGTTTCACTTACAAACCAGAAATGTAACCCTCAAGATTTGTATGGTTTAGAAATTATTTCTTATAATAATGTGTGATTAAACATTTATGTTTTCAAGTGTGAGATATGGTTCTATGTTTTTGCAAATTAAATAACTTTCAACTTCTGTGTTGTTTAAATCAAAATTTAAATATTTCCTCACAGTATAACAGCTGTGTGTGTCTCAGTGCTTGCAGATAGGTGAATTGGTTACATAATTCTCACAAGTGTAAACGAAATGCCACTGATGCCTGCTGCCCCATTGAGTGTGTGTTTCTGCATCACCTTCAGTGTTACCATAATCACTCGTTTATTTGCTGCTTTAGTGTTTGAGGTTTTAGTAAAAACATAATGGAAGATCGTAAACTATATTAAGTGTGTAAATGTTGCAATTATGACACTTAATTGCCCCCCCTCAAACTCTTATAATAACACACCAGATGGTAATATATATCAGGGGTTTTGTGTTAGTGTCATGCTGGAACAGTGTTGGAGTCTCTTAGTTCCGGTAAAGGAATAATGTAATGCTACAACATACAAAAATATTTTAGACAACCGGTTGCTTTCATGTTTGGAGAGGAACCACATATGGAACTGATGGTCAGGTGACCACAAACCTTAATTTAAAATTAATTTGTTACCAGCCATGACTGCGATTTGGGATTATTGAATATTTTTAGTAAATTGGATATGTATTTCTGCTTTGTCTAAGATATCTTTTATGTCAGTTGATTTGAGTTAATTGGTAAGGGAGGTTTGGTGTTTAACCTGTTTGTCTTGCTCCACCGGAGATAATTTTTTGTTTCCTGTGCTTTTTCCTTGTGATGAGCTTGTATGTTTTCTCCTTGATATATAAGTCTAACCATGTGTCTATTAACCAGTCTACCAACTGTATGAGTGTAAACTGATTAACATGTATCCACTTGTAGATAGAAAAGCTCAGTTAACAAAACAAAGGGTGTGTGATTCCTGCATTATTTAGGCATAATGACATGAAAATCTAAATTTTAATATTTAAATTCTTTAATTTATTCATCTTCTATACCCGCTTATTCCCGATCTCTGGGTCACAGGGGTCTGCTGGAGCCTATCTAAGCGCACATAGGGCGAGAGGCAGGGGGTTCACCCTGGACAGGTCACCAGTCCATCACAGGGTAGCATATAGAAAACCACACTCGCATTCACTCCTATGGGCCATTTAGAGTCACCAATCAACCTAAAGTACATATTTTTGGACTGTGGGAGGAAACCCACTCAAGCACGGGGAGAACATGCAAATTCTGCACAGAAAGACCCTGTGCTCGGGATTCGAACCCAGTACCTTTTTGTTGTAAAGCGACCTTGCTAACCACTACACTACTGTGCCGGCAAAATGTTAAAATAATTGTTCAAAATGTATAATAACCTTTTCTCTTTGGTACAGTTGTGTTTTTATCAACATTTAAATGTTTGATATTAAAAATATTTTTATTTATTTTTGATATTTTGCCTGGATTATTGAGTTGTTTTTTGACATCTTAACATCTTTGACATCTTGACAATCTTGACATCTAAATGGTGAAAAACCTTTTCTGCTGTGGTGTATTGATTAGCATGTGTGCTCAGAGCACGATGGGTTCGAGTTCCGGGTCTTTCAATGCTGAGTTTGTATGTTCTTCTTCTGGGGACTTCAGTTTCCTCCAACAGCCCAAAACGGTTTATAGAATAAATAAATAATTAAATGAAGATGATTACTAATTCAACAACAGTACATTTAAGCAATCAGGCTCTCATCATTCAATAAAGCTAAAAACATTTGGGTTAGTTTCTAGATGAGCCTGTATAGCAGTTGGACGGGTAATGTAGAAAGATTTGTAACTAGTAATTTTTCGTTTATTCATTTATCTAATAAATAAATATATAACTGATAACAATAAATAACCACAAAACAAGTCCAACCAATAAGTTGAATAAACAACTCTTTAGAAAAAAGTGTTGTGTCCTGTGTGTACGCACTATCACATTGGTTTATGGCCAGTGGCAGCATGGTAGTTTAGTGGTTTGCACTTTTGCCTTAAAGCAAGGAGTGGATTTTGCATTCTCCTCATGCTTGCGTGGGTTTACGCCAGTTTCCTCCCACTGTGTTTGTGTTTGGCCCTGTGATGGACTGGTGACCTTCCCAGGGTGTACCCTGCCTGCCTTTCGCTCTTTCAGATAGCTGGAATAAGCTGCAGCAGAACCTTGTGACCCCAAATTAGGTAATAATCAGGTATAGAATGAATGAATGAATGAGTATGGGTCCATTTACATTTTGGGTATTTGACAGACACCCTTATCCAGAGTTGCCACCAGCCGGTTTGTCTAATATTTAATAATAAGGGTTAAAGGGCCTTGCTCAGGGATCCAGCAGCTTTTAAACTAAACCAATGAGCTAGTCCAACACTTGTATTTCACCCTACATTCAAAACTATTGAGCAACTGCTACTATAACATAAAACTATCAAGCCAGACTAATCCACTGTTAGTCATCTGCTGACTGTCATCCTACTAAACACATCACACACACACAGACACACACACACCACCACCATGCTAACAACTATGCCACCGCACCACCCGACAGCAATCATCATTCATTCATTCATTCATTCATCCTTTTTATACACTAACTTGGGGGTGGGGGTGGGTGAAAATCATGTCTTTTGTTGTTACTTTGGCTCCATCTAGTGGACAATATTGCCTTCTGCAGGAGTCTATCCCAGCTATACTCGCTCACGCTTATAGGCAATTTAGAATCAAAAATCAACCTACGTTGGAGGAAACATACAAACTCCATACAGAAAGGTATGCCGTGGGGTAACAGTGCTAATAATTAAGCCACAATGCTGCCATGTTATATACAGTTTTGATTGAATAGCTTATCACTGAAAATACACCTGTAAATTATGCGTGTGACTTATTTGGCAGTTTCCCTCCAAGTGTGACAATTCAATACTTATCCACCAGATGGCGCCACAACTTTATAACAAAACACGCGTTTCGCAGACACACTGTTGTCGTTCTACATTTGGAACAATTGTTTCAAATATGATTATCTTGGTCTTTTTTTAAAGTTTTATTTATTTTTTTTTGGTGAATTTTACCAATAAAATAAATATAGATTTTATGTTGTGACAATTATGATTTTTCTATTCATGGTTAAGAAAGGTATGGATTCATATTTAATTTCCAAATAAATGAATATGAACACACAGAAAGACATTATGTTGATTTCCTGATCAGTTGCTGCTGGAAAGAATTGCATCAGTGTATGTCAGACATCAGTGTAATCCACTAGAGCGGAAATAGCTTATCCAGGAGAAAAAAAAGAAAATCCCCTGGAAGGCCCACAAGCCCTGGATTTGCGTGAGCACGCTAACTGAACAAAGAGATGTCAAAGGTGCTGTGTGTGTGTGTGTGTGTGTGTGTGTGTGGCAAAAATAGGCAAAAGTTTTTGAAAAACGATTACAAAAAAGGCCTATTTTGTTTATCTCTCAAAATAAAATATACCTAATTAACCAAATGCTAAGGAATATATACAGCACTACTCAGATTGTAACATAACATTTAAAGAAACATAGCAAATAGTAAAAATGACTGATTATATATATTTCTACATGTTTATAATACTTTTTACTTCTTTTCTCAGTATCTATAGTTCATTTATTTTCTCTACCTGCTTATTTCCTAACCCGGGATCATGGGGATCTGCTGGAGCCTATCGCAATGCACATAGGGCGAGAGGTAAGGGTACACCCTGGAGATGTCACCAATTCCTCACAGGGCCACACATAGACAAAACAATCCCCCCTTACATCTACTATCAACCTAATGTACATATTTTTGGACTGTGGGAGGAAACCGGAGAAAAACACAGGAAGAAACATGCAAACTCCACACAGAAAGACCTAGGAATCAAACCTATGACCTTCTTGCTGTGAAGCAAACATGCTTAGCCATCACACCGCCCTTGGAATTATTATTTTAATGATAATGCATTAGTACTTTTTTTAAAGCCAGAAACCAAACTTTTTACTTGTGTTGCTTACAATAAAGCAGTCTCAACCACCAAATTCTGATGGGATTTAGCATTTAATACTGCAAGCCAACTATTCTAGGTACTTTGCTGCTGCTAATCCTAATTAATTGTGTTATCGCATTGTTGTACTGAAGTAGGTACAATGTTTAAATTTTAATATACTTAGAGATTTAAAAAAAGGATATTCAATGTGTGTTATGAACTAGGTGTAGTATGAATGAAATACGGGAGCTTGTTTACTTGGTTGGGCGGCTCAGTGGAGTAGTGGTTAGCCTCTCAACAAGAAGGTCCTGGATTCGAATCCCGGGCATAGGGTCCTTCTAAGCGGAGTTTTCATGTTCTCCTCCGGGTATGCTGGTTTCCTGTGTTTGATTGATTGATGATTCTAAATTGCTCATGGGAATGAGTGTGAGTGCGTGTGGTTGTTTGTGTGGCCCTGCGTTGGACTGGAGACCTGTCCAGGGTATACCCCTGGCTCTCACTCTATATGCACTGGGATAGGCTCCAGCAGACCCCCGTGGAAATTAGTGGGTTAAAAGATGAATGAATAAATACCCCAGCCACTTTCACTTCCTGAAAACGTTAACTTTCACTCAATTTGGAATATGACTCTCTCACTGGCTCACATACACACCTCAGAATATTTATTTGGACAGGAACTTTTTTTTACCTATTGATTCTTTAATGCTGTGAGTCTGAAGTAGAAAAGGATGCGCAAGCAAGCTTTTTAACCTTAAAATTCTAAGATGAATTAAAACCAATGAACCAAAAAATTTTACTTGTTTGCACTTACAAGCCTTCTTTATTCATCTTCATTCATCTTCTATACTTGCTTATTTCTTAACTCTGGGTTACTGCTGAAGCCAAACTCAGCACACATAGAGCAAGACGCATTGGTACACCATGGACATGTTGCCACTCCATCACAGGGCTATTCATCTTCATATTCTAGCCCGCTTATTCCCTAATTCAAGGTCACCTGGTCTGCCAGAGCCTTTTCCAGCTCTCTAAGGGCAAAAGGCAGGAAAACACTCTAAACATGACACCAGTTCATTGCAGGGCCACAAGCGCACACACACACACACACAAACACACACACACACACACCACACACACACACACACACACTTATACTTACTGATCACCAATCAACCTAATGTAAATGTTTTTGGACTGTGGGAAAAAACATAAAACCGCAGCACAGAGAGACCCTTGACCATCTTGCTATGAGGTGACCAAGCTAACCACTACGCCAGCCCTGCAAGATATCAAAATTCCAAAATTTGGAAGGTTGGATTCAGAGTGATTGATAAGGGTCTTTCAGATAAGGTCAAAAACAACTACATTAGGTTGATTCATTCATTCATTTATCTTCTATACCCGCTTATTCCCAAACTTTTCGGGGTCA
>JAOTQW010000008.1:1155170-1173071 GCA_026260075.1 Sisor rabdophorus
GAAGGAAACCCACGCAAGCACGGGGAGAACATGCAAACTCTGCACAGAAAGACCCCAGGACCTTCTTGTTGTGGGGCGACCGTGCTAACCACTGCGCCACCGCGCCGCCCCATAACTATATTAGTTGACTTAAAAATTCCTGGAAGAAAATACATTCTGAACATTTGTTTCCGAGATGATTTTCTCAAAGGTGGGCTCCAATGCACCTTCAAAGTGTACCTTCGGGGTCATTTACATGGTACCTTGGGGAGCAGTAGTCTGGCTGAGCAGTGTTTTTTTTCTAAGGGTTTATGGTTCTGTAATTAGCCAGCAAAGGAACATAGTGTGATCCTAAGCGTATATTGATTCAAATAAAGGCCATCATATCTGTGAATGGTCTGCTATCTGATCACCTGGCCGGAAATCAGGATGCAGAGAGATTTGAGCGGGGCAGAAGAACTGTAATAAAATGAACCCAAACCAATTTGAACACCAAATCTAATTCTCCATTACACTGGTTTTAGGAGCTGCCTGACTAGTCAGTGAGTCAATGACACAACAGAAACAACAAGAACAACAACATTGTTTCGATTTTGTCAGCAAGTCTAACTACCATACTTCAGTGAATTTAACCCTTCTTGCTGTAACTCCACTCAAAACAACTGGAGTATTAGATGTCGTGTGACAGGAATAATGATTCTGGAGATACTGGTTGTACCGAGCAGTACAAAACAGGTGTTTAATTTAATAAAACCTATTCAATAAGGCAGGCAATTTTATGTTTAATTTTGCTATTCATTATATACTAAATGTTGGTGAGAGATGTAAAAGTGTAACACACTGCAACTTAACAATACAAATGCACATAGAAAAAAACCAACAATTTTAGAAAATATCTCCATCAATTTGTTGCAAATATTTACAACACAAACAAATATGAAAACACGTTTCAAATCCTCAGAACAAAATCAAATACATAAACACACTACAAGTAACACAGACCACAGTGGAAATGTTTCAAGAGACCCCAAAAAAGTGATCAACCTGCTTGTCATTTAGTCATTATTAGTCAGTGGTGTTAATGTAAAAATAATTTAAAAAATTATACAATTGATACATTTTTTTGGGGCATTTTTGCCCTTATTAATAGGACAGCCTCACAGCAAGAAGGTCCTGGGTTTGATTCCTGGGCTGGTGGTCTTTTTGTGTGGAGTTTGCATGTTCTCCCCATCTTTGCATGGGTTTACTTTGGGTATTCTCGTATCCTCTCAAAATTCAAAAACATGTACATTAGGTTGTATAGTGACCTTATTTAGTGTATTTTATTATCCCAATTGCATGATGCCAAGATCTCAACATTCACTATCTTTACCCGCTTATTCCTAATCAGGGAAACAGGGGTCTGCCGGAGCCAGTCCTAGCTGTCACTGATTGAAATTCAAGGACAAAAAACATACAAACAACCACACCACACTTATTTCAATTATAAATGTTTTTGTACTGTGGGAGGAAACCTGAGTACCTGGAGTAAACCCACACAAGCACAGGCAGAACATGTAAACCCCCCTACACAAACAGGGGATCAGTGCTAGATCAGTACAAGAAAACAGTGCTAACCACTAAACCACCATGCTTCTATTGATATTATCTTAAATAATCTAATAAATTACACAATTAACTGTATAAATTACACAATTAACCAATAAGCAGGACTCAGTTCATAATTGTTTTGAGCAGTGCATTTCGGTATTTGGGGTTGCATTGTAAATATTTGAACCATGTCTGGTGTCAAATTGATGATGTTTTCTTTATTTATTAGTGTTGGGCTTTGTCAGCTACTGTAGCATGTATCTCAAAGCTTTACTTTTTCAGTGAGGCTTCAGTCTTTGCAGGCCAAGAAATGGCTTACTTTTGATAGACTTATGTTTGAGATACAGATATTTGAAAATGATTTACATACAAAACCCACTGTTATCTAACATGTACTTGTAAAGCAAGATAAGCCACACCTAAGCATTAATTATAGCTAGATAAACATTTAAATACAATCAGTTTTAGGAGAATCTGCTGCTTGGTGCATTTACAGTATATATTAAGAACAAGGTATTAGGAATACACAAAACAATTATTTCATATCATGGTAAAAATAATATAACAATATTACCTTTCTAATACAAAAGCTGTTTGTAAAATTTTGCTTAAACAATTTATCTGCTAACTTCTTTCTTGCCTTCCATCTTGTTTCCCAGGTCTCAATTTCCAAAAGCCTTTCAAAACGTGCATGAACATGGTGAACTGTCAGCTCTAGGATAGTACCCTGAGGACAGCGCTTCACCTTTGCTGGCGTCAAACTGCTGTTCACCAACTAGTGAGAACATTGCTGCCATTTGCCGTCATCCTCCACTCCTCCCCTTCTCCTCTTCTTCTTCCATCTCCCTCCCCCTCAAGCTGTTGGCCATGTCTGCCAGTGGGGGGTTGATGGAGGGAAACCAAGCTAGAGAGGATGAGGATGCTCGGGACAGCTGCTGTGCTGATGAAGACTCGTCGCCCGTGGTGGAGCGGAGAAACCGGAGCGGGATCATCAGTACACCACTCAGCAAGAGCCTCAAACACTCCAGAGCGCTCTCTCAGTACATTGCCACATGCTCTGCTGCAGCTGCAGTTGCTAATGCAAATGCCACTAGACTTGCACAGAGCTCCTTAGTACCCACAGGGATTAAGTCTCATTCTGTAGACGCCCAGCACAGGGGCCAGATGGGGCTTACCAAACTGGACCGAAGCGCACTTGTTTCTAGCCTTCTGGACTCTCCAAGCGGTTTGCATCTGGCTCAGGCAGCAGAGCTCTTACGAAGAGCTAGCATGCTACTTCCAGTCTCTGACTCCTCAAGCCTTAGTGTGGGTGGGGACATGGAGGCAGTTTCAGCCTCTGATTCGCTGGGAAGTGTGACAGACTTTCCGTTGTTGAGCAATGGTGGTGGAGTCGCCAGCGCTTTTCCTTTCCACCCGGGCCTCTTTATCATGACACCAGCAGGGGTATTCCTGGCTGACGGTGCACTGTCACAGGTGACTGGGGCTTCGGAGCAGCAGCAGGCGCACAGCGAGATGGCAGCGGCGGCCAGTGCCAATGCCAAGAAGAAGCGCAAACGCTGCGGCCTGTGCCCGCCCTGCAGACGTAGGATCAATTGCGAGCAGTGCAGCAGCTGCCGTAATCGCAAGACCGGCCACCAGATTTGCAAGTTCAGGAAGTGTGAGGAGCTAAAGAAGAAACCAGCTGGGGGTCTAGAGGTAATATGATAAAACATTAATGAATGAAAAACTAGTTTCAGAAAAAAGGAGAAATTGAGTGGACCAGATTGCTGCTCTGGTAGTTTGGTTGTAGTTTCTCAGTATGTTGCAGGTACATTGACTTTTATGAAAGAACATTGATAAAGTTTAAATTATGTATATAATCTTAACTAGTTAATTGTCCTTTTTTCTGGTGGAGGTTTTCTCATCAAGAACGAAGGGTAGGATAAGCGGTGAGGCTTGGTAAGACATTATTAACTCACAAGCTTTTCCTGAAGGTGTCTGACATACAAACTTTTTAATTAATCTCTTAACTTCCTGTTTCAAAACTTTTGGCCAAGACTTCATAATTCTGTAGTGGTTGGAATTGGTTCAGTTTCTAAAAGAATCATTCATCTACTATACCTTCAATTATTTATGGCTGAACTTATCTAAAGGATAAAGTCTGTAGGAAATGATAGTAGGAAAGCACAAAAAAATAAATTTTGTAGCTTAAATAGAAAAAAACGTCCCATTTATTTGTTCAATACATATAAAGGAAGTTAACTTTTTTGTTGTTTTAAGATTTTAACAAACTGTTCTTCTCATCATTTGATTTGTAACAAATGTTTTCATTGCATGTTCAAAAACAAGAAAATAAGGATAGTTTTTTAAATTCCATTAGAATTGACTGTAGCAAACATGTTAACAGGAAAAACAAACAAAGAATTATGCAGAAACACAAAACGTGACACAAAACATCGTCATTGTTTAACATGGCTTAACAGCTTAACAAAGACAGACGATGTGATTAATTTATTTCCTTTTTTTTGTACAACAAAATTCCAGACGAAAAAGATGTGATCATGTAGCGCGTTATTATTATTTCAACAATAACAAACATAACTGTTTCAAGCTATTGTTTATGAAAATGTAATAAAGCGTAAATAAGAAGTCAGAACTGCAAAGATTATTGAAAGAAACATTCTTTTGATGAACGACAAATAAAAATATTTCTGTAATTTCTCTTTGTTTGTGCTGTGTTGTGGAGTTGCGATGGTGAGAAAATTTTCTTCACAACACCAGTATTTTGTGTGCAGGTGTGTGTGTGTGTGTGTGTGTGTGATGCGGGTGGTTTTAATTGGGGTCCAAAAATCTTTATCACCTTTCATTAGCTAATAAATCCCTGTGCACATTTGACTTATGATTTCGCAGTGAGAATTTGTGTCAGATGCTTAAATACACAACAAACAAGACAGGAAAAAAATAACTCAATAAATATATTTAAGAAATAAATATGAAAAAAGGATGGTCTTTTTTCATATTTCTAGTTTGCATGGTCTCCCCGCTTGCGTGGTTTTATACCGGGTACTCTGGTTTCCTTTCACAGTCCAATAACATGTACATTAGATTGATTAGTGACTCTAACTTTCCTATAGGCGTAAGAGTAATATTAGGTGGTTGTTTGTCCTGTGTGGTCTCTGCAATGGACTGGCGATCTGTCTGGGCTTCCTTTCACCCTATGTGTGATGAAATAGGCTCCAGTAGTGCCACATGACCCAGAGTTAAGAAATAAGTGTGTATAAAAGATGAATAAATTATTAAATATAAAGTCTTGGTGGGAGCAGTGCTGCGGTGGGCAAGTGACATAGTTGAGGCTTAACAGCTTGCTGGCGCCGTGATGTAGTGGTTAGCACGGTCGCCTCACAGCAAGAAGGTCCCGGGTTCAATTCCCGGACAAGTACAAGGGAGTTTGCATGTTGCATGTTTACTGGTGATAACTCTAAATTGCCCATAGGAGTGAATGTGAGTGTGATTGTTTTTCTGCTTGCTTATTCCATAAGTCGAGGTCATGGGGGTTTGCTGCAGCCCATCCCAGCGCACATAGAGTAATAGGCATGGACACACTGGACACGTCGCCAGTCCATCGCAGAGCCACACATAGACGAACAATCTCACACTTACCCCTAAGGGCAATTTTAAAATCAGCAATCAGCCTAATGTTTTTGGACTGTGGAAGGATACCAGAGTAAACCCATGCAAGTGCAGGGATAACATGCAAACTCTGCATAGAAATACCCCTGCCTGGAAATTTAACCTAAGACTTTCTTGCTGTGAGGCAACCGTGCTAACCACTACACCACGCCGCCCACTTTAGATTCAGTTGCAGTTTAATCATAAGAATTTCATTTATTGTATGCAGGTCTTAACTTCTTCCTAACCTAAACTAGGAGTGTGTTTGGGAAGTAAATTTTCCGGAACATGCAGAAGGATGGACAAACTGCCATAGGTTCCACTGTGGCTAAAACCATCCTTAATGCAGAATTATTTTGCTCTTTAGGTCTTCTAAAACTATCACAGTATCTACCCACAGGGACCTTCTGAAAATGTCTTCGAGTAACAGTGCTAATCTCGAATCGCTCATGATTTGATAATACTGATAATTTGCACCAATTCTGTAATTTCATCCATTTAGTAATTAAATAATTAAGGTACATTTTAGTGGCAGGGTGATGGGAACATGAATTATGTCCTGAACTTTTACTTGATCAATCTCCCGAATCAGATTTGTGTGTTTGATATCCATCAACATTTACTTTTTCCTAGGTTAGGGTTGAGTTATCTAACACATCACTAGACGATTTCTGTACATAACCAATAATGTTTGAAATTGTTAACTTGTTCGATTCCCGGGCAAGAGTGTGTGTGTGTGTGTGTGTGTGTGTGGTCCTACATCATTTATGTGTGGCCGTACAATGGACAGATGACTGGTGCAGGGTGTAATAAACAATACAACAACCAATGTATAATAAATATAAGTGAGTACAGACAGCAGTCACTGCCAGACCTCTAATTTGGTGATGTTTACATCTTGTCGAAATTCCTAAAAAATTGGATGCTATGTAAAATGTTTCTAAAAAAGGAAATCAAGTTCATATTATTGAAAAACAAAAAGTTTATCAGTCTAATCACTACAAATAAACTAATAAAAACCATGTGTTAGGATTTGAATTCTTTTGTACGTTCAACAGCTTCCCAACTTTAACATGAGCAAACAATTGTGTAAATAATTGAGGCCACTGAAGTCGATTGCTTCAGTCCATGACAACAAAAAATGTAAGAAGATTAAGTAAATATTTTTCAAAACGAACATTCACACACCCTCATGCTTACTTCTATTGCCAATTTAGAATCATCAAATAACCTAATGTACATATTTTTGGACTGTTGGAGGAAACTGGAGTACCCAAAGTAAACCCATGCAATCAGTTATACTTTATAGACCAAGTATTAAAAATAGTCTTTAGACAAATAGATAAATATTTAGCTACTAAACCACTAAGACTAACATAAAAAACAACATGGGTTTCAACCTAATCTTTAATTCCCATTTTTAGATTTTTTAGGCTACCTTCATCATTTACATAAATCTCATACTGAAAGCTTCCTAAAGGTTTGTGCAGGCATCTTGTGATTTTATTAAAAGACTGTAAATGATTCAGATTTGATTCTTTGTCACATACACTATAATACACACATTTTTTACACTTTTATGGCTGCCTATGCTAATAGAAAGAAGAAATGTGAAATAAAAATTAGTATAAAGCAGGTTTAAGTAAAAACTGTAAGAATGTAGTATTCAGAAAGAAAATTAATGGTATATCTGCTGTACAATAAAATTGTGTGCAGTAAATTCAACAATGGTTATTAGGGTGTCCAAAAAAATTAAAATCCTTTTCTCTATAATACCTGTTATTTATGAGTATGAATTCATTCATTCATTCATCTTTTATACCCGCTTTTTCCCTAATTCGGGGTCACGGGTTCTGCTGGAGCCTATCCCAGTGCACATAGGGCAAGTGGTACACCCTGGACAGGTCACCAGTCTATTGCAGATGCCACACACGAACAACCACACACACACTGATATGAATGTCAATAAGTATTTTTCTTGTTTAAATAAGATGTCAGTGTGAGGCTTTGTCTCTTTTATAACATAAAATATTACACATTTTTTAATCTCAATAGTGAGCAATATAATTGGGTTCTTGCCAAAATGTTCATTATATTCAGTGTGTTTTTTTTGTTATATAGAAGCTATAGCTATTGCATGTTATTAGTTAATTTTGTCATAGTGAGTTGCAGTTGTGACATATATGTTTGAGCGGTATAAAATAAGTTGCAATTACATAATATCCTTATAAGTGTGATATAAATTTGGGGAAATTTCTTTTTTTTATGTGGTAAAAATGACCTTCTGTTCTATACAGGCTGTTATCAAATTAATTTAGAGGTGCAGTAGATAAGATTTTTTAGAATGAGGTCTTAAATGGTTATGTGGGTTCAGCAGTTATATGGTGCACATGTTTATGAAGCTCATAAACCCTGTAGGATGTATAGTGGCCTATAGAGTAGAGTGTCAATTGCTAATAAGCATAACAGAACAGTAATTATATGTTTTGACAGTTTTTGAACACATGTTTGCCAAAACCACAAATCTTTAACTTTGTCGATGTTCACATGTCTGGTGAACCAAAACATTATTGCCATAACAAAATGTTGTGATTAATTCTTAAACGGGATGTTTATTACTTTTTCCACAATGAGATGTTTTTATTTTATAAGATGTTTACATACAAGCAATGATGACATCATTTTTGGTAAATATGTGACATTTATCCTGTTAGATTACATTTGATTATATTTGTTTTATGGTTAATACAGTATGTTACAGAATTAAGTAAACTACTTACATTTCTTGTAAATATTTTTTTCATCAAGTAGTGAATGTGAAAAACTAAAGAAATGAAACTCTGCTGCAATATAAAGTAGTGAATGTACAGCTTGTGTAACAGTGTAAATTTGTTGTCCAATTAAAAAACCAACACACAGCCATTAATGTCTAAACCACTAAAATAAAATTTAAACACCATAAAGATAATGACAAAATTAGTAAAAGTAGCCATTTTTCCTGTTGTCATAAAACCCATTAGTAATACAAGGTCTCGGGTGTGTCTGAGGAGCAGGTGTGTTAAATTTGGTGTTATTTCTCTCACTCTCTCATACTCTGAGGATTCCAACATGATAACGACCCCAAACACACCAAGCTACGAAACCACTTCAAAACAAGCACTGCCCTGCTAAAGAAGCTGAGGGTGAAGGTGATGGACTGGGTAAGCATGTGTCCAGACCTAAACCCTATTGAGAATCTGTGGGGCATACTCAAATGGAAAGTGGAGGAAAGCAAGGTCACCAGCATTATGTTGTCAAGGAGGAGTGAAAGAGGTTCCAGTGGCAACTTGTGGAGCTCTGTTAAACTCCATGTCCAAAAGAGGCAGTGCCAGGAAATAATAGTGGCCATACAAAATATTAACAGTTTGAAACCAATTTGGACATTTAGAATGTACATTAACTACTTTACTTTACTACTATACAGCAGAGTTTTATTTATTTAGTGTCTTTCCATAAAAATACATTTACATAATTAACAATAACATAATTAAACAAATTTTAAAATCAGCGCCCACAGACAGAAACACCACACAAGGGTTAAACTATATGTTAAGGGTAATATTGTTAGACTGCAGTGTGGATTTCCTTTGTTTTAGTGACATTGTGTAATTCGGGCATGCAGGAGTTCTTTTTTTCAAGTTCAGGGGTGGTCTAATAATTTAGTTATATCCTGTTAGCTATCACTGGGATGTTCCCAGCAGAGATTTCCTTAGGTGTTGAAATTTTTCTTTTAAAATGTTACTAATTAAAGTGTAACCATATTAAAAGTGATTGTAAAAGATCACCTCTTCAAATGAAAGATTTCAAAAGATCACATTAGAAAATGTTATATTTTGCGAAAGTTAGTTTGAAGTGATTTACGACAAATAAAGTGAGATAAAAACATCTTTGCTGTATTTTCTGACATAGCAAATGTTAAACCCATGTGACTAATCTGTGTTCCTGTTAATAATTTCTGATTTATAACAACATGGCTGCCTAAACTTCTATAACTTTAAAAATTAAAAAGCCCGTCTCCACTATGCTTGCTTTGTTTGTTACTCTAAACCTTTAACCCACATGACCAATCAGCTGTTTTTTCTCCATAGTGCTTGCCTTGTTTTTTAGTCACTGTTATTTACTTGGATACCGCGATGGTGTAGTTATTAGCACTGTTGCCTCACAGGAAGAAGGTCCTGGGTTTAATTCCCAGGAAAGGGGTCTTTCTGTGTGGAGTTTGCATGTTAACCCCATACTTGCGTGGGGTATTCCAGTTTTCTCCCACAGTTTGAAAACATGTATATTAGTGATTCTAAATGGCCATAGAAGTGTGTGTGACTGTGTGTGGTTGTTTGTCTATGTGTGGCCCTGTGACTGGCAACCTGTCCAGGGTTTACTCCTGCCTTTCACACTATGTGCACTGAAAAAGGCTCCAGGAGACCCTCGTGACCCGGGCTAGGCAATAAGCAGTTATAGAAGATGAATGAATAAATTATTTTATATTTTTTTTAACCTTGAAAAAGGTTTCTATATGCTAGGATAGAAATGCAACTGTATTGCAAATAAATACAAAATTGTAATGAAAGAAACTTACATGCATTGTATTATGTTATAACATACTGACTCTATGTTAAAATTCGAGGACAAATATTTAATCACCTTAAGAAAACTAGATTTAATTTTTTTTTAGTATTCTAGGTCATTTGAACTTTTGTGCCATATTTTACAAAAAATGTACACGATTAAATATCAGCACATAATATCTGATTTGAATATAAAAAGTATTTTGTGTGAGTCTTTGTTCATTGGACTAAGTTTACACCAAGTATATTTGGGGGGATGGGATGGAGTGTAACTTCATGTGTGTGTGTATATGAGTCATACAAGGTCCATCTGGCCATTGCGGCTGTCATCTGGAGCACCAGGTGTCAGTGTGGCCTGGAATCCTGTCTGGATGTTTGTGTGTCATTTGGCATCAGAAAAACACCTCTCCTAGACAGGGTATTTGTAGATGCCGCAGCTCCAGCCATAGTTTAAACCGACCTTTTTTCATTAGTTGCAGAATATATAAAGCTGATAAGCAATGATTATATTGTAGCATGTGTGTTGCTCATCATCTGTGTGTGTGTGGACCTAGGAATGCTGACTGCTTTAGTTTCTCTGGGGATAATTGTACTAGCCTTTAAAGGGGTCATGAGATCACAGCATTGGAGTGAGAAAAGGCTTAAAGTTGTGTGTGTGTGTGTGTGTATATGAGTGTGTGTGTGGTGAGCTTAATGCCCTATAAACTACAACTAGACTAGTCAATCTGAATGTATTAAAATGCCCCATAAACATTGTTTATGTTGTTTATAGAATATTACATTTAACTTTACATGTATTACATTTGGCAGAGGTCTCTAATCCAAAGTGATGTACAAAATTGCTCCAAAGTCTCTGCTAATGAATACATTGGTTTGCTAGATCACAGTTTAATATTACAAAAAGCCCAAACTTGTGTTTGTAGAGCAAAAAGAAATTCATTCATTCTTTTATACCCATTTATTCCCTAATTTAGGATCACAGGGGTCTACTGGGTAGAAGGCATGCCCACACCCTGGACAGCTCACTAGTCAATCACAGGGCAACACATAGACAAACAACCCCCCACACTCACGGGCAATTTATAATCACCATTCGACCTAATGCACATGTTTTTGGACTGGGAAAGAAAAATGAAGTACCTGGAGTAAACCCACACAAGCGCAGGGAGAACATGCAAAATCTGCACAGAAAGACCCCTTTCCCGAGAAATGAACCCAGGATCTTCTTGCTATGAGGCGACCGTGCTAACCAGTGTGCTACTGCACGACCATTGAAATTTTTTTCAGGTATTTGGTTTACACTTTACTTAAAGATAGTCGATAACGAGGCTGTTCTGTTATTCATAGGAATTTAATTTCAGGTCCTAAGGCAGACCTATTACGTATAATATCCTGAAGGATATTAAGCATCCAAATAGCATGATGTAGTGTGCAAACACAGTGATTTAAAGAAGAAGTGTAAGAGAAGCTCTTTTATGTTAATTTTTATATAGGTGGATATTTGTGTGTTGCCTTCACCCTCAGGTGGTTGTCTTGTTTTTGTTACCCAGCCAATATTCACGGGGTACTGCCGCGGTTTTTAACCCTTAACATAATATGGAGAATTTCACAGTGATAACGAAAAATGCTTGTTTTAGTTTACTTACAAGTAATATGGACATCATTTATAGTCAATATTTGACATAGAGCACCCTATAAATATATAAGTTATCCAAAGTATGTTCTGTTTCATGTTCTACATAGAAAATGAGAATCAGTAAGTCTGGCACTTAAAAAATTCAATAGCATAATTTACCTTTAAACAATCTCTAAACAGTCCCCAAAAACACCACACACAGTTTAAACAATGGTTGCTTAAGTGGCAGTTTAGTAAAACGACCCAGCTAATTCTGTTTATTTGTCACAATTGAATTTAGAGCACAGCAAAATTAGTTTCTTCGCATATCCAATCTTAGGAAGTTGATTCAGCTATTATACAGCACCCCTGGAGATAAGGACCTAACATTGGCAGACTGGAGGCGATGGGGCTTGAACCCAGGTCTTCATTCAAACAACAACTTAACACCTTAATCATTTTAGTCACCACTGCTCAAACTGAGGTAGCCCAATTTCTGCTTTTATGTTTTTTATTGCATTCAGTTTTTAAAAAACTAGATTTTTGGTGAAATTTGTGGATATTTTGAGGCATTTTTGATAGTTTACTGTGTGTTTCTAAACTCTTACCCGTCATGTACATTGTCTTTGCCCAAAAATAAAAACAACCTTTATTTCTGGAATCATAAAATTGTAAAATCTAGAAGGGATTCCTAAACATATAAAGAGAGAGCGTGTATATAACTATAGATAATTAAATTGCTGGTATATTGAACACGTTGGTGGCAGAAACTAAACTATAGAGTAGGAATTAATCAGAGAAATTATTTAAACCACTGATTTGCATATGAATTCAGTAAATTCCACCGCAGCGATCATGCTGACAAATTTGCCTGCCTGAAATCCTAGGCTTGTTTCCAACACACCAATTTATTGTTTTTCCCTTCTACAGGTTGTCCTTTAAGTTTCCATACGTTAAAAAATATATTTTTATTTAAACAATTTTACCAGATGCCCTCACCCCATTTTGATATTTATCTTTGGGAGCATTTGAAAGCCATAGTGTATCAGGAAAAGTTACAAAACATAAATAATCTCAATTAACGTATTCTCAACACCGTTACAAGCAGAAGGGTGACGCGATGGTGTAGTGGTTAGGACAATTCAAACACATGTACATTAGGTTGATTGGTGATTTT
Organism: Sisor rabdophorus; assembly: GCA_026260075.1. NCBI lineage: Eukaryota > Metazoa > Chordata > Actinopteri > Siluriformes > Sisoridae > Sisor > Sisor rabdophorus. The sequence goes on from JAOTQW010000008.1 coordinate 1,167,781, forward strand.
TAAATTGCCAATAGGATTAAATGTGATTGTGTGTGCCCTGCAATGGACTGCTGACCTTTAAACCCCTGCCTCTCCCCCATGTGATAAGCTATAGCAGACCCCTGTGACCCCAAGCTAGGGAATAAGCGGGTATAGAAGAAGAAAAGAAAAAAAAAACAAGCAGAACTCCAGCTGTGCTTATACATGTTCTTCAGCAGTGGAGGACATGCATCCAAATGGGTTTTCAAAACAACGGTAGTCACACAGAACATATTATATAAAAAAATTTTTTTTGGAAACTTATAAAACACCTTGTATAACAGGAATAATGTAGTGTTACATTTACATATTTAAATAACACATTAAATGTTTTACTTTGGCTGTCTTAAAGATTACTCTGTCTTTAATTAAATAAGTAAATTGATCAAGTTATTTTTTATAATAATTATTTCTGGAGTAAAAATAAAAAAATCATAAAACTAATCAGAACAACCAGCCAATGCCTGAAGAATTGATTACAAGAGCACCTACAGTGTGTCAATAGCAGATAACCTGGCCGATGATGGTAACTATGGTAACAGGATCCTAACCAGAGGGAGTCTTTAGGTACTGTCAATAAAACATTCCTTATCCTTAACATGTTTTTCAGGGAAAAAGTATTTCAGAAAACTTATTTCAGAATTTTTTCAAGTGATTTTTTTTAAACCTGTAGAAACTAGGGTCTCTTTAAAAAAACAATCATTCAAGTATACATATACTAACAGTCATTCAAAATATTTAAAATAGTTTTTTTGAACGTTACTGTGCCCTCTATAAAAAAAAGCTTAACTTCAAACTAATGGCTTAAAAATAGTGTTGCTTATAGGTGCAGTAGGACATCTTGAAAAATTATAACTGTAGCCTGATAACACTAAAAGTGCAGGTTCCACCCTCACTGCCCAGTTACCAGTTAGAAAACTTTATAGTACAGTTAGTAAAAGTACTAAAATACATAAGCTATAAGTTTTTGTACACGCACACACCATATTCCTACCTGTCCAAAAAAATACTGTAACCTTGACATCACCTTGTAGACCCTTTAAGTTGATTCTTGTAGTTGACTCCAGTGTGGAAACGCAACACCGATATAAATTCAGAGCTAATGATGAGTCCTGTCTGCAGCGTATTGACAGGCAGGTAGGAAAAGATAATCTTCTGAGCAGGACAACGTAGTGGTTAGCGAAGTTTTCTTACAGCAAGAAGGTAATGGGTTTTATTCCTAAGTCTTTCTTTGTGGAGTTTGCTTGTTCTCCCCGCGCTTGTGTGGGTTTCTTGTGGGTACTCCGGTTTCCTTTCACTGTCAAAAACATGAACATAATGTTGATTGGTGATTCTAAATTACCCATAGGAGTAAGAGGGATTGTTTGTCTATGTGTGAATAAGCGGGTTAGAAGATGAATAAATGAATGAATATTCTAAACAAATATTTTGATCTGGTGGTGCGGTGGCATAGTGGTTAGCGCTTTTGCGGTCCTGGGTTCGAATCCCAGGCTTGGGGTCTTTCTGTGTGGAGTTTGTCTGCGACCTGTCAAGGGTGTACCCCCTGTCTTTCGTGCTATGTGCGCTGGGATAGGCTCCAGCAGACCCCCGTGACCCTGGATTCAAGAATAAGCGGGTAAAAGAAGATAAATGTATGAATGAGTGAATATTTTGATCTGATAATTTCTTGTATTTTTTTTCTACTTAAGTCTTCCACAGAATATATAAATAATACATTTAGACTGATTATACATTCAACCAGGAAAAAATAAATCTCCTATTATACCTAAAACAAGACTGGAAAAAGTGTATTGTGACATTGTTTATAAGAATATATGTGTAATAGCAGCATGTTGTCTCAGCTGCCATGTGTTACGATGTCGTATAAGCAATAAGAAGGGATGGTGATAGAGGCATAAAGGTTTATATGGCTAAACTCCTTATTAATGTCACAGAGGGGGGTGATTGCATGTATTGACTGAACTGTCTGCGCGCGCATGTGTGTATATGTGTGATTACATGATCAGGGTTATATTGATAAAGTGTGGGAACCTACTAGGAAGAAAATGCAAGGCTCTACTGACAGGCAAGGAAAGTATTAAAGATGGTTTTGTGTGTGTGTTTGTGTGAGTGCTGGACACCATTTCTGTTGAGTATAGGGGTTATTGGTGTGTGTTAAATGTAAAAGTAGTTCATATCGTTGTGTGTGTGTGTGTGTGTGTGCACGTAATGTTTTCCATTTAAACCCTTTGACAGCTGTGTGTGGGACGAGACAGGGATGGCAGTAATCCAGGCTCCACCCCTTTCCCAAAGAGCTTAAGCAACAGCCAGACAGATGATGTATTTTAAGAACTGTGTGTGTGTGTGTTTGTGTTTGTGTGATTGTGTTCGATGTGTGTGTGTTTGTGTTTGTGTGATTTAGTAAAAGAAAATGAAAAATAACAGTGGGAAAAATAACAAAAGAAACTGTCTGCAGTGTTATATTTATTTGTGTACAGGGAAGGATAAGTGTTTTTTAGTTTGCATGTGTGTGTGTGTGTGTTTGTGTGTGTGGCCAGGGACTGATTTGCCATGTGCTTGCGCCGGGCGTCCATCTGTGTTGGCTTGTCAGGGGGGTCATGGAAGGATAAGGGGAACTGTATTTGTGTGTGTGTGTGTGCGTGCGTGCGTGCATGCATGCAGATATGCCAAGGTGCTGTCAGCTATCTTGTAGAGTAATGAGGAAGAAGAGAAGGTGTCCAGGACAGGAAGAGTGTATAAATGTATATATGTGTGTGTGTGTGTAGGATTAGGATTAAGTCACGGTGGGTGAAATCATCGTCTGCCCATGTTTGTTTGTAATTAGGCAACTTCTCTCGTCCTTGTTCCTCTCTTTGTCTCACTCTCTCTCACTCATGCGATGATGGTTGGCTTTTCCAGGAAATGCTGCAGTTGGCTTGAGTCTCTCAGTGCCAGTCCCCACGTCCCACCGCCGCCCGGTCGGCCCCCACAGCCGCAGGGCATGCTGGGAAAAATCCACCACTACTGCAGCATTTCAGGCTCCACAGGCTCCGAGTCCAACTCTGTATTTTGAAAAAAACAGAGATGGGGGAAGGGTGCGAGAGCAAACGTGACTAATGGGGGGGGGGAGTCAGGCAGAAGTCAGGCAGAAGACAAGGAGAGAGAGAGAGAGAGAGAGAGAGAGAAAAACAAAAAGAAAGCCGGGTCCAACACAGGTGTTAATGCTCCAGGTTTAGGAAAGTTTGGAGCTTTACCTTGAACAATTACTTAGAGGTTTTTTTTTTAATCTCGTTTTACTACAGCTACAGAGTATGTATTATTAGACTAAAAAATTTCTGTCATTTCGATTCCCAGCACCACCAAGTTGCCACTGCTGGAACACTGAGCAAGACCCTTACTCTCGCTCTTGTTTAGTTTAGTCATTCATTTATTCCTTTTATTCCTATTATTCCTATGCCTGCTTATTCCCAAATTCAGTGTTACGGAGGTCTGATGAACCCTATTCCAGCACACATAGGCCAAAAGGCAAGAGTGCATCCTAGACAGGTCATCAGTCCATCGCTGGGATACAAACAACACACGCATACAGACAACCATATACACTTACACATCACCCTTACTCCGATGGGCAATTTTAAATTACCAATAAACCTAATGTAAATGTTTTTGGACTAAGGCAAGGTCATCAAATGTGAAATCATCATGGCTAATCACAGCATAAACAGTATACTAACAATTCTTTACTGAAAAAATGAGCTATACTGTGTCACAATGGGTGTCCAATCCCGGTCCTGGAGGGTCTGGTGTCCTGCAGAGTTTAGCCCCAACCCTATACATCATCACAGTTATCAAACTCGGTTCCTAGAGGTCTTTAACCCTAATTAATTGCAGTTGATCATATGAGCTAATTATGTGCTAATCTACTTAAATCCCCCCTAAACCACATAATATACATTTTGTTCCAACCTCGATTAACAAGCATAAGAAAGGAACTACAGTTGGGTGGCGTGGCATCGCAGTGGTTAGCGCGGTCTAGTGACAGCAAGAAAGTCCCTGTTTGATTTCCTTCTGTGCAGTTTGCATGTTCTCCCGGAACTTGCGTGGGTTTACTCTGGGTACTCTGGTTTCCTCACACAGTCCAAAGAACATGTGCATTAGGTTGATTGGAGACTGTAAATTGCCCATAGGTGTGTGTGGCCCTTTGATGGACTGGTGACCTGTCCAGGGTGTACCCCCTGCCTCTCGCCCAATGTGCGGTTGATTGGTGCTTTCTAAATTAGCCAGAGTGTGTGTGTGTGGTTGTTGGTCTACCTGTGTCCCCGAGATGGACTGGCAACCTGTCCAGGGTGTACCCCTGCCTTTTACCCACTGGGATAGGTTCTAGCTGACCCCCTAAGTTAGGAAATAAGGGGGAATAAAAGATGACAAAATGAATAAGTTATTTGTGATGCTAGCAAAAGATAAACAAATAGGCCTCTATGTTTTTCCCTTACAAAATCAGTAACTGTTCTAATTAAGTTCTAACTGACAATTAATATTCCTAAAACCACTGTAATAAAATTTTATTGCATTTTACAACCCTCTAACCAGCTAGTAAAAAAAGATAACTTTGTGATATTTGGCAGATGCCCTATTCCAGTGCAACATACATTTATCTTTTTAGGGGTTTAAGGGCCTAGCTTAAGAGCCTAGAAGTGGCAAATTGATGTTCCTGGAATTCAAACTAACAACCTTCTGATAAACAGTCAGACAAATTTGACAAATTATATTGTTAATATCTCATGTGGATTGTATTGATGTGTTAATTTAAAAGACAATAATTGAAAAAATTATTTAGGCACCAATCAACCAATGTTGATATTAACAGTTGATGTGAATAGATCTGTAAATAGGTTAGAAAGATTATTCGCCCATAAACCTGGCACAAATTATATACTTTATTAATTGTAACAAATAATATCCTTTTTTAAGCGGAGCAGTGGCATGGTGGTTAGCACGGTCGCCTCACAACAGGAAGGCGCAGGGTCTTTCTGAGTTTGCATGTTCTACCCGCGCTTGCGTGGTTTCCTTCGGGTACTCCGATTTTTTCCCACAGACCAAAAATACGTACATTAGGTGGATCGGTGACTCATAGGAGTGAGTGTAAGTGTGTGTGGTTGTTCCTCTATGTGTGTGATTGACTGGCGACCTGTCCAGGGTAAAGATAAATAAATAAATATTCTTTGTTAATTTTCAAGCAGGGCGGCGCGGTGGCGCAGTGGTTAGCACTGTTGCCTCACAGCAAGAAGGTCCTG
>JAOTQW010000008.1:1308427-1323371 GCA_026260075.1 Sisor rabdophorus
TTGTACGTCGCTCTGGATAAGAGCGTCTGCTAAATGCTGTAAATGTAAATGTAACCCTGAACCTAGAGATATGATATACACATGCTAAGCTGATCTGATGTAATTTATTATCACATTAATTATACATTTTACAATAAAACAATTGTGTAACATCTGGGTCAAAATATAAAACTTAAAAAACTAGATATAAAAATGATTGGTGACATAGTAGCGTAGGGGTCTTTCTGTGCAGAGTTTGCATATTCTCCCCTTGCTTGGGTAGGTTTACTCTGGGTTTTCTGTTTTCCTCCCACAGTCCAAAAACCTGTACATTAGATTGATTAGTGACTTTAAATTGCCCAAAGAAATGGGTGTGAGAGTCTGTTTGTTTATGTGTGGCCCTGCAATAGACTGGTGACCTGTGCTGGTATAGGCTCCAGCAGATCCCTGTAACCCAGAAAAAGGGAATAAGCAGGTATAGAAGATGATTGATTGATTAAATTTCCACCCTTCACCCTCACACATACATAAAATAGATAAATTCTAAACTGTTAACCAATCACAGCAGTGGGCGTTTACTTCGGAGACAAAAATCCACCACACCAATACAAACAGTATGTTCTAAAGAGGAAGATCAAAAATAGGACAGAAAATAAACTATTACTTCAAAATAATGATGTTTTAATGTAAGAATATCAATGTTAAATAGAATTAAGGAGAATACCTTTTAATCTCATCTGCCTTAAGACTTTCTAGTCCGTAGCTGAATATACTTTTCTTCTATGCACAAGGAATCTTTTAAACAAAAGTCCAATTTTATTTGTGAAAACAAAGCAAACTACAGATTTTATGATTTTAAGAACACATTTAGATTTCAAGTGTGTAAGAATTGTTTTAGAATTGCCATTTTTTTAAATAGAAAGCATTGAAACCCAAAAAAAGGTTTAAATAAAACTATGAAGGCTATGTAATAATTCCCCTACTTGTTTACTTACTTACTTACACACACACACGCACACACACACACACTTACTCACTTTACTAAAGCCAAACCATTTATGTTATGGCAGGTGGGAGGAAACCAAAGGATCCGGAGAAAACCCACGCAAACATGTAAAACTCCAAAAACCCTGGAGCCATAAGGCAGCAGCACTATCCCCCGTTCCAACCCACCCAGCTAAATCCAATTAGCACGAACATTCTTGTTTCTGCTTAAGATACTTATTGTTTTGTATTTGGAAGTTAGATAAACTGACATAAGTATTAAATATTGTGGGTGTATACAAATAGAATTAACTGTGATTACAACAACAAAAGACCAGCCCTAACATTGAATATGTAGCAAGCCAATGTTTAGCTTAGACAGAGGCTCTTTCTGGAAACTAGAGCTGCAGACATATCTCTTTGCAATTTTATCTTTGAAATTTTCTTTATCGTACTGTTTTTTTAATTCTTTTTTTTCTTCTGTGTCATAGCAAGAAGGTTTTACGTTCAATTCCCAGCAAGGGGTCTTTCTGTTTGGAGTTTGCATGTTCTTCCTTGCTTGGGTGGGTTTACTTCGATTCCCCTGTTTCCTCCCACAGTCCAAAACATGTACATTAGGTTGATCTGTAATTCGAAATTGGAGTGAGTGTGTGGCCCTGTAATGGACTGGTGACCTGTCCTGGATGTACCCCCCCGCCTTTCCACATGGCTCTAAATTAGAAAATAAGTATTTTTATCCACCTACAGTTTCTTGAAAAAAGTATTCATAACTCTTTAAACTTTAGACATACATTTTGTCACTTTATAACCAAAAACATAAATGTATCATTGATATTTTATGTTATATACCAACTAAAAGTAGCACATAATTCATTTATTTAGTCATTTTTCCTTTGTACCTGCTTATTCCATAAATCAGGGTCACGAAGGTCTGCTGGTGCCTTTCCCAGTGCACATATGGTAATAGACAGGTGTACACATATACGAATACACACACAAACTCACACTTACTTCTATTGGCAATCACCAATCAACCTGATGTAAAGGTTTTTCGACTGTGGGAGGAAACCGGAGAACCCAAAGACTTTCTTAGCTGGCAATCAAAACTGAGACTTTCCAATCAAACCTTCTTGTTGTGAGAAGGACCCCGCACCACCTGCTAGCACATAATTAAACGGTTATACGGTTATATTTTCAAAATTAAGTAATTTAGGTGAGGAGGTCTGGGGTGCAAACTAGTTTATCCCAAAGTTCACTCAGCATCACTCAGTGTTTAGACCTCTTAGTTCCAATAAGACATTAAATATTATTTTTTAAGGTTGCCTAGGATGTCTCTGTGGACTCAACCCCACTGAATATCCTAGGGATGAACTAAAACACAGACTGCACCACAGACCTCCTCACCTGTCTCAAAGCTTACAGCTTGTGTGTGTTTGGATGTTACCTACTTGCTTTTATTCTAAGCACAGCAGAAATTATATTTTATAAGAGGACTGTCCTGTGTGTTTCCACTGATCATTGTTTGGGTTCTAATACGAGAACAAAAAGGAGGAAAAGATGCTGGCTCATTGGAATACGCCCTCCAGTGCTGAAATTAAGTATTTATTTTACACCATTAAGCAAGTAGCTTTGTTCATTAACATATTCGTAATCGGTTATTATTTGCTGTGTAATCTTTTTTGTCAACCCAGTTTCCTCTTTCAGTTAAGCACATGAAATCGGTGTAACGTGGACCACCTTTATTTATTTTAATGACGGTCAGTGCTTCTTTGGAGACTACACAAGCAGCTAATCAGTTTAAAAACATTGCTTGTCTTTTAGTTCTTATTTATTTTTACTAATAGACAGTATTTTCAACGAGTATTGCTATTATGCGCCCAAGTTTTCCATACTGCTTTAGTATCTAAGAAATTTTCTCAACGTGGAATAAATAAAGGTATATCTTACTTTTTCTGATTACATCATAGTACAGACATTTCTATAATAACCAGTGACCCGATCTCTTAAAAAGTATCTAAATTGTTATTTTGGTCACCCTAAAATGCCTCAGCCGCAAAGTCTGTTATTAAAGTGCTTTGATGTTATTACCGCCCAGAAATGTCTTGAGCAGCAACAATGGCCTGGCAGAGCCAGCAGAAAACAACAATAGTTTTTTGAAGGAAGTGTAGAATGAAAGAGAAAGATTGATTGGACACAAGCCTGAATACTAATCGATATCGTGCAGGTTTACAGTGCTGCCAGCTGAAATTGCAAAACTGCGGAGACCCAACAATGTCTTATATGTAATTTTTATTTTACAATATTGTACTGTTGAGCTCATTTGTTATTAATCTTTGTTCACGTTTTTCATTGGCCCACTACTGGTTAACAATTTATAACAATAGACAAGGCACTGTTGCCTGACTCAATAGCTCGATATCTAGCAAGTCGTTACTCTTCAAGACTTTAGTGTTATGCTTCTTAACAATAACTATCAAGCCACAATAAATGTTTTATGTTGAAAAGTGCACATAATTTGTGTTAGTTCAGCATGCTAATGTTATCGGAATCTATATTTACCATGCTAGGAACTATTCCTATAGTTATCAGAGCATAGTAATTCCACGAAACACAATGCTTGGTTGTGTATGTGTTTAGAAACTCATTAGACTAAAATAATTTTTTGAATTAATAACAGTAATTGAATAGGTAAATGAATTGAAAAATATTGTTATCCTATATCCTGGGGCGCCAGCAGTGACGCCCCCTCTAACACATACATTTCACAACAAACATACTATAAGATTCCTGCTACTGTTACTATTAACAAAAATTCTAAGTGCATGGCGCCTTTAGAATTATCATTGCAATGGTTTATTCTTCATATAATTTATGATTAAGAACTACTTAATTAATTTTATTATGTTATAAGAATGACAAATCTTATTCCACATTTACGGTAATGAAAATGTTGTTTTTAAAACATAAGATTATTGTAATGTTGTAAAATAATGTTATAAAATCAGAACACATTATAAATTGAACATATTTGGAACGAATCAGGAAGTGTCTAGAAATTACAAGTCTTGAAAAAGAAATGAATCTGATGACATCACTGATCAATTTAAAGACAAAAATTAAAGGAGAGAAACACAATAGGACAAGGATATGAGGACAGCGGGGTTTGGGTTGATTAATGCTCCTGAAACAGGCCTGATCAAACAGGTCACATCACAGAGCATGTTACAATTGGACATCCATTAGCCCTGAGGCTGATAAAAAAAAAAACAACAACCCGAGACAGTCCTATCAGTTAAACTGTTGCATTTTTATTAGTACAATTTCAGACAGTAATAGTCAAGCTTAAAAGACCTTCATCTTAATACGCACAGAGATGTTGGCCTTTTATTAATGCTGTAATGCTCTAATTTACTGCCCGCTGTAACTCAGGCCACCGAAAGCGGCTTCTCATCAATGACGAAGTGATTGTGAGATCGAAACAGGGGGTGTCAGGGGACTCAGGGTCTAAGCTGTGTGTTGGTGTTTGGCGTGGAGAGAGAGAAAGAAGGACACAGGCAAGGAGACATAAAAAGGTCTGGTTTACTCACAGCTCTCAATCTCCAATGTGCAGTTTTGCTCATCTAATGGATAGCGTCTCAGGTCCATCATACACGCTGCAGTGGTGGTGATCCTGAATGCAGAGCACACACACACACACACACACAAAAACACACACACGCTGTTACTGACGTCTCTCAAGGACAACAGGGACAAAAGTATGTCTGGAGCACCCCCTTTTTACCTCCCCCGGTTTTCTTTGCACACACACACGCACACACACACGCACACACAAACAGACACACGCACACACATGTATCCTTATGACCCGGAGTCACTGCTGAATTCACTTAAGCACACAGAGTGTAGATGGGGTCGGACACATAGACCTTGGCTAATGCGTTGAGCTGATCGCCATCGGCGACGGCTAAATAAGTACAGGCCGGGAATTTGTCCTTAAAAGACATGTCCAGTGGCATTAAATGAAAGCGATAAAGTGTGTTGCAATTTTATTGCTCAGTATCCTGTGCTGTGGGAGGCCCACTGATCCAGCGTGCTTACCATGTGGAGCGTTTTGGGATTTTATAAAAAACGAAGAATAAAAATAGGACAATTTTTTAAAAGGAATCCTGCCGTTCAATCAGGTTTAGAATGCACCCTTTACTTACAGAGTGGTTAAATAGTAAAAAATACCTCTAAAATATTTCACTAGCGTAAAAGGAGAACCTAATAGGAAACCTTTCCCAAAAATGGAAAAAAAAACCCCCAAATAATACAAAATAAGTGCATTGTTCAAGTGGCTGATAATGGTATTTATAACCAACAGTAAATAAAACCAGGCTTGAGTTAGATGTTTTACCATGTCAGAAAAGAGTAAGTATATTGTAATGATTTCTCACTTGCATACTAACACTTCATGCGCCTAGCTTTATAAGCTATCCAGTTCTACACCACATTGCTAAGTATTGTTTTCCTAGCACATACTGAGTTTTTGTTTGTTCACGGTTTTCATTACTGCTTGGTTTCGGTTTATTGCTTCCTGTCTAATGTTTTGGATTTGTCTGCGTAATTAATTTGGATGCATGTGTACCGACTTAAATTTTTCCCTTCTGACTACTCTTTTGGATTACCTCCTTTTTTAATGCATTATGGGTTTGTCTCCATCAATGTCATCACATGATATTATGCATATAGCAAACATAATAAAATACAGTAGAGACAGAACTTAATTTGGCAACCAATGTGAAAGTAATAAACTTCCTAGCCATGCAGTTTGCACACAATACAGTTAATGCTATATGGTAAACTGTCAAGGGTGTACCCCTGCGCTCAGTGATCCCAGGTGGGGCAAATAAGCGTGTATAGATGAATGAACGATCAGATCAGTAACACAGATTAGATACATTTGCTTGATATTCTCTTAGTCCAGAATTTATTAACATTTCCATCTACCTTTATTCACAATCACCTTATTTTTAATTTGCAATATTTATCACTTGTATCTAATTATACTTCAACATTGACAGTAACACATGCTGGCATAAACAAATCAGTGTTTACATGAAATGTACCAGGATATAAAGATTTAAAGAAAAACAAAAATGTTGCATCCAGTGGCATTTCTGTTCAATGCTTTATAAAATGATGTAGCCTTAAAAATATTTCTAGCGTAATAATGTATCTCTGCTCTTAATCTATCATAGTGTCAAAAGGTTAAAAAACATCAACTTGATGCATATCACATACAGCCCTGTTTATAGTATGTTATGAATTTAAAAAAAATCATTTTGAAAGAGGCGAGACACTGTTCTGAGGGACTGCAGTCTTCCATCAGACATTAACCAAGTATCCTGGGTCTCCATAGCAACAACAGCAAAACAGTGGAACATAGCATCCTGCAATGGCTTGTGATGATAAATTCTGCTTGATTTTAATCACTTCTTAAAATTCATTCATCTGTCATGTTATTACACCTTACCCCTGCTATAGGCTACCCTCTTATGAGTAACAAAAAAGGCAAGAGGTTAAGAGTCCTCCAGACATACATTCATCCAGTGTACAGTTCATTTGCATTTTACTCAACATTCCTGTTTGTTAAATGAACATACTATAGCAGAGCTGCTATTACTGTAGCAAAAGAAAGTAGAAAGTTTTCTTTCTTTTTTGTTGGAAACAATGGTCAGCATGATGCAGAAGCATAGCTAGGTTTTTTAGCAACTGGGAACAAAGTCAGCTTTCTTTCAAAATCAGTATTAGATTTTTGAGGAAGCCTAAATATTTCCAGAGTACTCAGACACAATCATTCGTCTGTTCTGTTCACACGAAAGACTATCCTGACTACATTTATGCGCTTTAGGTTTGTGCCTTTGATATTCTGTCAATATCATGTTATCAATTAACATTTAGAAATAGAAAAATAGATTTTGGTCATTTTGTCTAGGTGAAAGTAAATAGCTTTAATTGTTGTATTTCATTTAAACATTACAGCAAATGATACACTATGAGTTCTGCTGATGTCACTGAACTCTCAAAGACTTTCAGCAATCGAATGTCAGACTCAGAAGTGTGAAGATATTTCAAAATAAATGAAGAAAACTCACTCAAGGCTGACAGCAAATTTTGTGATTGGTGATTCTTAATTGACCAAATGATCGTCATCACAAGTCAAAAAGTTATAACATTACAAATCAAACAGATCTTTGTAGTGAAGTGAAGCTACAAGTTTTATAACATTACAAATCCAACAGATCTTTGTAGTTGTAGTGAAGCTACAAATTTTCACATTCTGTGATAAAAGCACAGTTTAAAATAATAGCATCCAAGGAATGTGTGAATGCAGTAATTAGACTTGCTCTGACGGCAGCCATTAGCCTACCGTTAGCTAATTAAGCTAAACACACTCTAATTAAAATGTCGTTCTAAAGTGTAGCAGTTTTTCACAACACGACACTGTGACGTGCAATAAATATGTTATTGCAGCAATGAAACTTTAGTACACAGGATCAAGTTACTATAAAAAAAGAGGGAGGCATTGCATTTAACATCTTTCCGTCATAAACTGGCATATTTATGTACACATTTTATATATTTTTGGGGTATTGGTCTGAAAGTGTCCTATTACTAATATAGTTAAAGTTACATTATCCAACACTATTGATTTTAAAGGTTCTGGGCAGCACATAGAGTATCCACATATACATAACAGAAGCAGTGAGAATGAAAAAAACAAATGAAGATAATAAACTGTTGGGAATTAATTAACACAATTTCATAACACAAATATTAGAATTTAGGTTGTAAATTTAGGTGAGGGGACCTGGTGACCATGTACCCCTGGCTTTTTTCCTATATGCATGGGGATAAGCTCCAACAGACCCCCATAAAAGATGGCATCAAAATACATGAATAAATGAATCTGAAGTTGATTGGTTAAACCCAGACAGCTGTGTTTATTAAGAATGATAGATTGCAGTGTTTGATAAATGGATAAAGGATACAAATGAAGGGAGTCTTTCAATGTTTTAGCAAATGACACTAAACAGTAACTGCAGGTCAAAAGTGCACTTATATGGGGGAGCAACTGTGGAATATGTGACTGGAAATCAGTGAGACCAGTTTAGAATTTGAAAGAAGCTGTAAGAATGGATGTGTTACCATAACAGCAAGCTTTTTTTCATTTACACTCACACTAGAGAGGGAAGTTTGGCCGACTTAGACCTTTATTCTCATTTTACCGACTTAGACCTTTATGTCTTGTTTGGAAAAATGAATAAATCTTTTTTTTGAGTCATTTCATAGATTTTGCAAAAAATAATTCAAATGTTACATGTTGCTTTCATAACACATCCACTTCTTAACGTGATTCACACTACAAACACACTACAAACTCACAAAATCACACTACAAACAACACAAAACTATAATAATGTAAGAAACTAATCACCTATATCATTAATCTGACAGGTCTTCGGATTTGAGTCGTTCCTTCATCACGTGTCCAATCCATCTACTTAACCATTGCAGTCTGAGCTGGAATGAGAACCGCATGCGCAACCAAACAAATCACTCTCAGAGATGACTCCTTGTCTCTGAGTCACATTAAAGATTTGTTCAAAGTAAACAAATCGTTCAAAAACTACCCATCAATACATTACACACATTTATCTAATTGTGGAAATAAAAGCAAAATTCAGCATTTTTAAAAGTCTGTGAACAAATAAGACTGACTATTCCAATTCTGATTTTATGTTAGGCATGAAGTGAATTGCTGAGCGACACACTAACTCATTATCGTTATTTTATTGTCGGGTGTTAAAGGAAAGATAACATTTTAAATGGGTTTCATAAATTCTCATGGTTTTAAATTCATCTACAGCTGCTTATCTTGCATAATTAAGATGACTGGCTAATGAAAAAAGCTTTTTTTTTGGGTAACATACCGAATCTTATATCCAAATCAATAGTGGTATTTCAGCTTATCAGAGGATTTGATTCCAATGTTAATATTCCAACAACGCAGTAAAAGCAATAATGTCTGGATCTGATAATGAAGCCCTAAAAAAATGAATATAGCTATAAACAATGGACAGTTGCATTATTGGATTGTTAACTAGGTGCAAAAACTCAACGTGAAAAGATGTTTTATTTGGTAAATTTTGATTAATGGACATTTCTCTTATAGACACCGTCTTCTCCATGTTATTAAAATGAGCATTATTAGGATTGAAAGATGCAGAATAGCAAAATATTTTATGTTGTATAAGCTAAATTTAAAAAAAAAGTTTAAAAATGTTAAAAAAAAAAAGATTGGCCAACACTGTGTTTTTGAAAATGGATTGAGCTTAGTTAGCAGTTACTCTGCATTAAATTAAGCTTTACTACACTAAGGCTAAAGACGAGATTAAACTTCATGAATTTAATGACTTGCATTTATCATATTTATTTTTTAACAGGTTTTCACTCTAAAATATACCTTTCAATGATTAAAAAAATGTTCAAAGATGGACATAAAAACAATATTTGTTCTAATCCAATCATTAATTCATTTATTTATCTTTTATATCCACTTATTCCCAAACTATTTTTAAAAGTGTATTTTTTTTTGTAGTTAATTGTTGGTATTGTTCTTGATTCAGAATTTTCCTTCATTTAATCATTTAATTTTCCTTCATTTAAGGTAACTCTAATAACTTACTACAAATTTAGACTTCAGAAGACTGCAAAGGACAGTCTGAAGAGAGGATTATTGGTGCTTCCCTGCCCACCCTTCAAGAACCCTTATCCAAAGCGACCTACAACTGAGCAATTGGGGGTTAAGGGCTTTCCCAGGAGCCCAAAGTGGTGGCTTGGTCTTTCTGGTATCAGTTCAACACCTTAACGGCAGCCCCTTCCAAACACAACAAATACTAGACTAGCAAAAAAAAGGCGGCAGAGAACCCTGTTGGAACCCGATCTTCTGCTGACTATATCAATACACCCTGTGCTATATTAAATCCTTAAACATTTGCATCTTGTCCAAGCAACAGACATTTATGTTTATGTAAGTATCTGATTTGATCTCTTACTCATTCTCAGCTCTCGACATGTGCAATTCCTCATAATATATCTTTAACCTACTCTAGTGCTTTTCCCTAACCAGCTTTCTATAGAAGTCAACATTTGATATGAATCATTAAAGATGACACTACAAAGCCAAAAGAAGACAGCTCCCATTTACCTAAAGGCTCTGATCAAACCTCACTTTGCAACCCATTCTCTTTGAACTACTAGTACGCTTTACTGGACACTCTATTCCTCAGGGAGCAAAGAAGACATGCATTGAAGCTTTTTAAACATTATAAGGAGTGTCGGCTAATAGATGTGAAAGTGAAATATGATAAACAAAATTAGAATTGTTTTTACATATATGTTCAAACTCATTCCTGGAGGGCCGGGAGTCCAACACTAGACAAAAACACCTGAACCAACCATTTAAAATTTTAAAAGTATACTTATAAGTAGGTGTTGAGGTAACTTGGCAGGACGCGTTTTACCCTTCATATCGTTAGTCAGTAAGTAAACCAAGAAAACAAAACGACAAAAAAATATTGAACTGTGTCGTCCCGAATGAAGGGTTTTCATTTCCGGGCAAGGGGTCTTTCTGTGCGGAGTTTGCATGTTCTCCCTGTGCTTGCGTTGATTTACTCTGGGTACTCCGGTTTCCTCTGAACCACTCTAAACCTAAGTTTCCAAAGACATCCACATAATTGCCTAAAAGCATGTGGAAAATGCAAGGTATGTCATGTCTCCTTCTTTTAAAAGAGCTTGGTCGCTTGCACTTTTTTTGTCACTAAGCAACCAAAAACTGCGCTCTCTATTATAACCAGAAAATTTTACCTTTTTTCCCAAAAAAAAAGCCTACTGCTCCCATAGTTGTGAGTTTACTATTGAGGTTTCAGTGTAATAAAAAAGGTAAAAAAAGCTGAAATTTTGAAATGCTTACATCTCACTGAGGCATGGTCTCGTCTGGAAAAAAGAAGTGCATCCCTCTTTATTTGCACATTGTGCACGGAAGTTGTGATATGATAACTCTCTTTGGTTTGTAATGTAATGTTTTTCAAACCAAAACAGTTTAGTTTATATAATAATGTTGGGAACTTTTCTAGGCCAGAATTTGCATAATTGCCTAATAAACTAGAATTTCTCTGACAGAATCAGCTTGTGATTCTGTAAACGTGAACATTTGGTGGCTTTACACAGAATCATCCTGCATCCCCCATCACCACAAAGTAAATCTGAAAGCAAGACCTAGTGATGCTAAAGAATCTGAGGCCTTATCCTTATGTTTCCATGACAACAACTCGAGAAAGTTATTTATTGACATTATAATAAGACACGATGCTTGCAAGGGTTTGCTCCCCTTTAAACAGCCACCATTAGAAGAGATACTGCAGTGTTTTTTTTACTTCAGCGAGGATTTAGTTGCCCGGTATATGAATATGATGAATGCGAATATGAGTATGATTTGCATCACCCTGTAGCCGTGTGTGACCTGAAAGCAGCAGGCCTGTAGCCCTCCTGTGCATTCTAATCCACCTTCCAATAATCACACGTCCACACAAAGCACTGGGGAACTCAGGAAATTAGGCCAAGATGGCAGAGGTAAAAATAACGACCTATTAATAGAAGTAGCTACATCGTCATCATTGTCATCATCCGTGAACATCTCTATGATCATGTGTGTGTGTGTGGTGACAAGAAAACGGTTGCCATGGCAGAGAATGCAGTGTTGAATGACAAGCTGTTTTATTTTAAGTGTGTTTTGACACTCACCTGGTTGGCATACTGTGGCAGTGTCTTATCTACTTCAACTTATTTTCTCTCTGTCTGACTTATGCTCACATGTCTATCACACTATAATGTCCTGACTTCTTTTTCCTTTTAACAATCTTACGTACCATCTCTTTGTCTTGCATCACACTCATTCCAGTTTTTTTTTTCATCCTAATCTGTTTTTTCTGTAATTATTTCTTTTCCCTTCTATGTAACTATACTCTATGTATTGTGTCTTTTACTTGCCTCTGAATACCATTTTATTTTATTCTTGCTTAAACCAAAATCCTGTCTATGTGTATGTAATCTATCTAGCAGCTGAATTTGTAGGTAATTATTTATTCATTCATTTGTTCATCTTCTATAGCCGCTTATTCCCTCACGGGGTCTGCTGGAGCCTATCCCAGCACACACCTTACCTTACCTTATGTAGTCAACTTCAGTATGTAAACGAAACAGATATTAATTCTGTTTTTGACAGTATTTGTAAGCAAAAATTATGTATCCTGCCTGCATTCCAGGTTCCAGGGTTTTTAACAATACACTCATAAAAAATAAAATGTACTGCAATAAACAGGTTTTACTGTCACTAAAGTAAACTTTAAACGTTAGTTGAAGAATTATTTTGATACTTTTGACTAAATTTTTTCGACAACAACGATGATGCTGGGAATCAAACCCTGAACCCTCTCTCTTTACATATTCCAGCTTTAGGAAATGAGCATGAGGTCAGTCATTATATAGATTTTTTCGAGCGTTTGATAGCAGCAAATTGGTAATGGTGGGCTAAACCATAATAAACAAATGAGTTCTTCCAACACTGCCTTGTTTAAGTTAGTACTACATCTAAGTGTACTAGTTATGTTATAGTAAATCCAACTAATTTACCTAAGAATAAAATACTAAGTATAGACCAGATAGACTTCCCCTTTTTTATAATGTATTTGTGACATTTCTGTACTGACCACCCCAGCTTAGCCCGGTCTCTCCAAAGATTCTATCTCTAATATTAAAAAGTGTCTATTAATTTAAGGGGACTTGACTTAACTTGAATAGTTAAGGTGCAAAGTTGTTAATTAAAGACCAGAAAGACCTGGGTTCATGGCCAGTCTACCACAGTTGGGTCTTTGAGCGAGACTCTTAACCCTTATGTTGTATCATAGCAGACTCTGACCCCAGTCTTCTAAGATGAAATGTACAAAAAAAGAATTCCACTGTGCTATAGAGTAAAAGTGACAAAATAAAGACATTTACATGAATGTAGGAACATGAAATGTTTTTTTTTATTCTAACCATAGCACTATTAGTGTAACTGTATGGCAATATAATGCAAATGTTTTCTGTAATTCCACTGTGTACTACGTACAGAATATTCATTCGTTTAATCCCCCAATTGCTCTTGTTTCTTGTCTCCCTTTCTTTCATCCCTTGCACATTGTTTTAGAACTCATTTGGCTTCTGATTTCTACTTCTCTCTTCATTACCTTTCACTTCCCACGTCTCCACTTTCTTCTCATCCCTTCCCCATCAATATCTATACCACCCTATCTTCTCTCTCTCTCTCTTTTTCTCTTTTTCTCTCTCTTTCTTTCTCCCCTCTCTCTCTCTCCCTGTCTGTTTCCTTTCTCATTACATTCCAAACTTGCTCTTCCGAAACCTAATCTTTACTCTCTAGCTCCTAATGGTTATCTCTAATTCTTCATTTCCTTTTCTTTTCTCTCCTTTTTGTCCTATGCTTCCTTATTTCTAACCTCTATTTGTATCTTTCTGTTCTTGCTCCTTATCTATAATTTTTAATCTCTTTTGTTTGCTTTTATGTCTCTGTCGTCTATCCACATATGGATATTATCATCCACATATGGAGATGAAGGTCAAGGTATATTTTACTCTTGACAGTTTTCTCCTCTTTTACCAAGTTTAGTACAGTAGGCTCAGTCGAAACCTTATTAAAGTATTTGTATATCATTTTACCAATGTGGTCAGCATCTTTTTTAATGGTGCTTTTTAGTGTTATTTCCACCTTCTGTCAAAATCCTGCTAAAGCTTTGTCAATGTCATGTAACAAAATTGTGCCAATTTTGTATTAGTGTCATGTCAACATTATGTCGACATCATTTTTCACATAGTCATCATTATCATCATTATGTGATCATCTCAACATTTTTATAATGTCAGGTCAATATTGCTTTAGCTTTACATATTTAGCCTTATATATTGGCAATGACATGTCACTGTGTCAGTGGGGTGTCAATGCCATAACTTTGTGCCACTGTCATGTAAACACTTTGCCAATGTTTTATCACTATTAAGCCTGCAGTAGTGACTCAAGTGGTTAGAGTATTAAGCTGTTTACTGGAAGACAAGAAAGACCTTGGTTCAAGTCACAGCCAGTCTTGATCATTAAGCCGATGCCACTTAAGGGTCATTGAGCAAGACCAATTAATCCTACCTGCTCCAGGGGCACTGCATCATAGCTGAACCTGTGTTCAGAGCCCAAATCTTTTATGTGAAGAAAAAAATTCCACTGCTTGTTTTAGTGTCATGACAACATTGTGCTAATATTTTGCTAATGTTCTATTACTGATGTGTCAATATAATGCCAAAGCCTGGTCAATGTTATTTAATGTTTACAAACAACTGTCTGGGCAGCACAGTGGTCTTGTTATTAGCACTGTTGCCTCACAGCATGAAGGTCTGGGTTTCAATTCTCATGCAGGAGGGTATACAGGCTTAACACAGGATTTTCTGTGTTATCTTTGATTAAATGGGTTTACTCTGAGTATGGCCCCTAACTCTTAATTAAATAAGATATGAAAAAGATAAGAATGGCGCGGTGGCATAGTTGTTAGCACAGTCGCCGCACAATAAGAAGGTCCTGGGTTCGAATTCTGTGTGGAGTACAATAACATGTGCATTAGGTTGATTGGTGATTCTAAATTGCCTATAGGAGTAAGTGTGAGTGCGTGTGGTTGTGGTTGTGTGTGTAGCCATGCTATGGACTGGCGACATATCAAGTGTGTACCCCCTGCCTTTCGCCCTATGTGCGCTGCAGGCTCCAGCAGACCCTCGTGACCCTGGGTTCGGGAATAAGTGGGTATAGAAGATGAATGAATGAATAAATAAATAAATGAAT
>JAOTQW010000008.1:1364753-1380553 GCA_026260075.1 Sisor rabdophorus
GGCAGACGCTCTTATCCAGAGCGACTTACAACTGAGCAATTGGGGGTTAAGGGCCGTACCCCTATGGATTAGAAATGGGATGTCACTAAAGTTCATATGCGAGTCAAGGCAAGTGTATATTTAAAACATATTAGCAGGCATTGGTGTGGTTAAAGTTGCATGTTAAAAGCTTTTCAAAATATGATATTTACATCATGTAACTATCAGCTCAGATGCATTCTGTATTTTTAGTAATATGCTTCAGGGTTGCTGTTAGGTGTATCATTGACTTCAAATTGCCCCTAGGTGTGTGTCTGTGTGTCTGTGTGTGTGTGCCTGTATGTGTGTGTGTGTGTGGTGGACTGGTGCCCTCTACAGGGTGTATATCCATTGTTTCAGGAATAAGCTTAAGTTCCCCTGCCACCCTTAACAAGCAAAAGTGCTTACTGTACCAGTTTTTTTTAAAGTGCCCAGTTGTAAGAGAAGAACATTAATTGTTCTGGACAAAATTATTTATAAGAAAATATTTCAGTATAAAATGTATTCATTCATTTATCTATACCCTCTTACTCCCTAAATCGGGCGCAAGGGGCAGAGGTACACCCTTGACAGGTTGTCAGTCCATTGCAGGGCTACATATAGACACAAAACCACACACCTGGTTCAAAATTAGAACCAACAATCAACATAATGTACATGTTTTTAGACTGTGGAAGGAAATCAGAATACCCGGAGGAAACCCACACAAGCGTTGGAAGAACATGCAAACTCCACACAGAAAACTCTGTGCTTCTATATCCTGTGCTTCTTACCCGCTTACTTCCTAAGAACAAGAATACATTTTATAGTGTAAAATAATTTGAGGCGGCGCGGTGGCATGGTGGTTAGCATGGTCCCCTCACAACAAGAAGGTCCTGGGTTCGAATCCTGGGCACAGGGTCTTTCTGTACAGAGTTTGCATGTTCTCCGGGTACTCCGGTTTCCTCGCACAGTCCAAAAACATGTGCATTAGGTTGATTGGTGATTCTAAATTGCCCATAGAAGTGAGTGTGAGTGTGGCCCCGTGATAGACTGGCGACCTGTCCAGGGTGTACCCCTACCTTTCGCTCCATGTACGCTGGAATAGGCTCCAGCAGACCCCATGACCCCGGATTCGGAATAAGAGAGTATAAAAGATGAATGGATGGATGGATGGATGGATGGATGGATTCTGATAGATGCGTTTGTCCAGAGCAACTAATGTTCTTCTAGTTTATACAACTGGCCATTTTTAAAAAACAGGGTACAGCAAGCACTTTAACCACACAAAAAGGTCCTGTGCCTGGGAATCAAACCCAGGACCTTCTTGTTGTTAGGGGACCGCGCTAACCACTACGCCACTGTGTGTCAGACCCAGTATAAAATAGTTTTATTAGTATTAGTATTAGTATTCTTCTACTTCTTTTTCTGCTTGTTATTGTTCATTAGGCAGTGGAGTACACCCTTAATGATGATTATCATCATCAATAATAATCATAATAACAAAAGTATGATTACTTCCATTTTTATTTAAATTACAGTTGCTGATTTAGATTTATTTGCACTGATTTGATTGGATGGAGTATCTGAACATGCTTCACTTTTTCACATTTTACCTCTGAATTTTAGAGCCACTGATAGCGGTTGTCATTTCTTTATAGTGCTTAATATGCTAAAAGTTTTCTGGATGTGTAAAGAGCACCCTCTGCAAAGCCGGAGGGGAAAAAAAAGAAGAAAACACTCTAAACAACAGCACATGTGTGAAATCCCTATGACCATGTTTACTTCCTGTTCTGTTACTGTATTAGGTTTCTGCTGTATTAGGAATCTGCTGTAAAGAATATCAGTAAAACTACAATAAAGAAACATAATTCTGCCAGGCTGATAAATTTATTAAGCTTTTGATAGCAAAAAAAAGGTATTTTACCATCTAAGTTACAGGGTGTCAATAATTCATTCATTTATTTATCTTCTATACCCGCTTATTCCTGAATTTGGGTTCACAGGGGGTTTGCTGGAGCCTATCCCATTGCACATAGAGCGAAAGGCAGGGGGTACACCCTGGAAAGGTTGCCAGTTCATCGCAGGGTGACACACACACACACACACACACACACAACCACACACTCACATTCACTCCTATGGACAATTTAGAATAATCAATCAATCTAATGCACATGTTTTTGGACTGTGGGAGGAACTCGAAGTACCCGGAGAAAAAACTGCTATTCGAATGTGTGTGGTTGTTTGTCTATGTGTCGCCTTGCAATGGACTGGTGACTTCTGCCTCTTGTCCAGGGTGTACTTCTGCCTCTTGCCCTATTTGTGCTGGGATAGGCTCCAGCAAACCATGTAACCCGGAATTAGAGAATAATTGTGTATAGAAGATGAATGAATGAATTAATGAATAAATGTATGATTCTAAATTGCCCAAAGGAGTGTGTGTGGTTATTTGTCTATGTGTGGCCTTGCAATGGACTCGTGACCTCTCCAGGGTGTACTTCTGTCTTTCGCCCTATTTCTGCTGGAATAGGCTTCAACAGATCTTCGTGAGGAAAAAGGCAGGTTTAGAAGATAAATGAAAAAAACAGCTCTCCTAAAATAAATTTTCTCCTACCAGCCACTGTGCGAGCAGGTACAGACTCCTTATTGATCCAAAATGACACTTGGGACAGGACGACCACCATGATGAGGGGGATATATGTTTGGATGAGATGATAGCCGAGCTTTCTTTGAAGGAAGAAATTAACCATCTTGACTGAATACTGACCTGAAAGAAATAGTTTGGATAGGTTCAGAAACACAACTTTCTTACTAATGCACAATAAACATTTGGGTTAAAAATGTCTCAACACATACTGTAACCTTATGATGGGTTGATAATAGCAGCTAACAATTGTTGGATTATTTTGTTGTTGGGTTAAAGAATTAAAAAATAATCAAACGATTTAATTATTTTGGTTTTTAGTTTGGGATAGTATCATGCTATCATAGTATCATATACAGTGTACAATAAAAATGGAAATGATAAAAGGGTTAGTGATTTTTACATTTAAAACATTTTTTTGATTGAAACTTTGTAAATTTATTTATTATGATGTACTAATAGGGCAGTGGGTGGCACAGTGGCATAGTGGTTAGCAGGGTTGCCTCACAGCAAGAATGTCCCAATTCTCGGGCAAGGGGTCTTTCTGTGCGTTTGCATATCCTCCTTGAGCTTGCATGGGGTTACTTCAGATACCAAGGTTTCCTTTTACAGTCTAAAAACATGTACATTAGGTTGATTAGTGATTCTAAATTGCCTATAAGAGTGAGTGTAAGTGTGTGTGGTTGTTTGTCTATGTGTCTATGGGTTGCTTGTCAGCGATGGACTGGCGACCTTGCCAGTCTACTAGGGTAGGCTCAACTAGACCCCTGTGACCTCGAGTTAAGAAATAAGCAGGTATACAAGATGAATGTAGAAGATGAATGAATGAATGAATGAGTGAATGAATAAATGAAGTAATTGAATGATATTTTCGATGTTTCAGATATTATATGACTATATCTATCAATATCCATATCTATATCCATTCAAGGATGTGTACATGTGTAAAAAAGTTACTGGAGATTGTACCAGCACACCCTCATAAGTGTGTCTTTCAGGCATCAGAAAGTTACAGTAAAGGTAAAGCATAGTTGAAAGAACAGCAATGTCAAAAATGTGTTATGTTGTAGAACATCCTCAAAATAGAAAAACCTGTCCTGCACAGAGCACCTCACCTTGACTCTGCTGATCACCTTTGGGATAAACTGGAACCCATTCATGGCATTAATGATTGCTACTGTCTTATACTCAGGTGTCCCAATACATTTGTCCACATCCATCAATAGCAATAGACTTTGACACATTCAATTAAGTAATTTTTGAGGATATAAATAAAATAGTGATGTAATTAGACGAAAAGGAGGGTGGAGCTCTGTGTGACCTTTATGATTTGTTAACTAGCTCACTTCGATTTTTGAAGGTTTTGCCCGATCCCAGCTCTCTCTGCTTTTTGCCTACCTATAAATCTTTCCCTGCAAGGTGCACTATGGCCTCAGAACCTTTTAGGCAACACAGGCAAATTAGCATACAAAAATGGTCAAGAGATATTTGTAGTGGCATTGGATGAGACAGCTGTGAAGCATGGTTGTTGTGGTATCTGAGCTGAGTTAACCCAGGTCATTTTATTGTTTCACCCCTAACAACCTTTTACCAAAACCAGAATGTTTCACAGGAGTAAAGATTGATAGTAAAGATTATTAAAAATTAAGGTTACTATAAATTGTAAAAAAAAGCAAATACTTACACATGCTGTACTCATGCTTTAATATAGAAATGTTTGAGCCCTGATCATTACCTGTATTAATCTTCAGAATTTTACTGGAGAGTTTCTGACCCATGAGCTCATACTGCAGTAAGTTGGAGGACTCTGGAGGGACAACCACAGATTTATTCAGGCCTTTTCTCCATGTGTAAACAATCTCACTGCTGGTGTAAGCATCTACAGTAAGGACAGAATGGAATCAGAGATGAGAGTCAAGGAAAAATATGTCATTTGAGGATAATGGCTGTGATTATAACTACACAACAACCCCCACATCGATTGATGATGACTACTTCACTCATTATTATACTCGAATGTAATAACAATCACCCTGAACACCACTATACTTATTAAAGGCGACAACCACTACATTTGAAGATGACTGTCCCATTGATTATGACTAAATCGTTGGCAATCACTATCCTGACAACGTCTACATTAATTGATGACTACTTTCACATGTCTGCCCCATTGATGATTTATACCTCATAAATGATGACTACCCCACTTATTATTACTACCCCCAACTGTTTTTAGCGCTTAGAATTCCTCAAACATCAGTATACTTCACTTCTTACTTTAGTTTATAAACTCAATAAAACACATCACCTACAATCTCTCCATGTCTTGTAGAGAACAACTTCTTAAATCCCAACCAGTTTGTTGCTTTAGTGCATAGTGACAAGTGATGGCTGTATTGTATTTTGCATGTTTAACAGTGAGCTAGTAAACAAGTAATGATGTATTTATTGCTAGAGAATTCAATAAATTTAAATATCAATTATAAAACACTTACAGCTTCCGAAGCTGAGAGGACAAATATGGCTATCCATGGGAAAGTCCATCAGCATCATGGGACACTCTGCACTGACAGTTAGCCTAAAAATAATATTAAAACAGGTACAATGAAAATAAAAGCCATCCCTGAGTCAAAAGATTTAAGCATACCTCATGGTGTAGAAGATGGTGCCATTCTGCATGATGCGAAACAGCTTGTTCGGTGTTGTCATGTTGTGAGCTAGCGATTTTTTTGCATTGTGGAAAAAAGTGTCTGGAGTCCAAATCTTATCCACCATGCGGCTATTTAGACGCAGGATCTCGAAGGGACCTTTGAATGCCAGCCGCTCGTCCACCCACATTTGGCGGAAAAACATGTCCATGGTAAATTCCTGTGAATAAGAACACATGCTTTGACCCTGAGATAGTTTTTGGTATTGTAATAAAAAAGTTTTCTTTATAAAATAACAGATCAGCCAAGACATGTTTGGTGTTTGATGCAGGTTTTCACTGAAGGTAAGAGAATCATTTCATTCTCATACATTCCAAAATGAGATTTGATAGGGTGAGTTTATTAATGTCAGATACAGTAACTCAGACGTGAGCACTGTAAGACCTCTAGGCTACATCTGGCTCCCTGGTTATCCTTGACTGGTACACATGAGGTAAATAGTTAATTAAAAGTCAACACAAATATGTGCAATTACATTTATGCAATACAACCACAATGGTTTTATTTTGAAGGCAACTACATACACTATATTGCCAAAGGTTTGTGGTCACCTGACTATTAGATCCATTTGTGTTTATTCCAGACTTACTTTACATGCTATTAAGCTTAAGGGTAATGCAGAATGTGAAGTTTTTAACAGGGGGCATGTGAGGGTGAGTGTTGTTGTCCGTCTATGTGTGGCCCTGCGATGGACTGGTGACCTGTCAAGTGTACCCTTACTGCCTTAGAGAACCGGTGTAGGCCCCCGTGACCCCGAATTAGGGATTAAGAGGGTATAGAAGATAAATAAAAGAATGATTTAATGAATAAAGTTCCATCCTAAGCAAAGAACTCGGTCATTGAAAAGAAGAAACATTTTATCAGTCAGATTGTCCTTTAAGTTATATAAATATAAATAATTAGTCATATTTATATAACTTAATATATGTGGTTATATAAATCACAGACTTGAAATGTACACAAGTGATTGTGCAAATGTATTTGTTAAATTTTGTCTTCAACCCTGTGGCCTGAAAGTCATGGAATCTAAAGATTTCGTTTTTAAAAAGGTTTTCTTCGTATATGTGTTAAAGCTTTTATACACTGAATAACTAGTTAATCAATAGGACCGCGCTATAGCATTAAATGCACATACGCATCTATGACGACCCAGTATTTTACCCTTACTGCCTTAAGGGTACCCTTACTGACTATTTTAGCAGCTATTTCCCTGAGGTTTCTAACATAATTGGATCACTATCTAACCCTACAGAACTCGATCAGGTGACTGGCTATTCAGAGTTCGCTTTCCACAAAACTTAAGATATTGTAGCTCCAGAAAAAAAAGAAAATGATTAAAGATAAAAAGCTCGCTGCCTGGTTCTATGATCACACGCGCTCTTTAAAACAGAGTGTTAGAAAACAAGTTGTACCATCATAACAGAACCCCTACTGAAAATAATTAACTGTTCACTCAGCAGTGGGTATGTTCCAAAATAATTTAAACTAGCAGTTATTAAACAACTGATCAAGAAACCTGATCTTGACCCCAGTGACCATTCAAACTACAGGCCTATATCAAACCTTACTTTTATAGTTAAAATATTAGAAAAGGTGGTAGAGCAGCAGCTATGTTCATTTCTACAAAGAAATACCTGTAATGTCAGGATTTAGGCTGCATCACAGTACAAAGACAGCTTTAGTAAATTACCTCCTATTGGCCTCTGATCAGATTTTTTTACTGGATCTTTAGAAAAGGCTGCTTTACATAACAGGGATCCCTCCAGTCTATGCCTCTCCCTGGTCGTCCTTTTAGTTATGCTGTTATAGTTAGTCTTGCCGGAGTCTTTGCCTGCATCTTTGACTTAATACATTTCTCTACAAACCCTGTGATTGTGACAATACTTACTGTTCTGCCCTGTTGTTTTCCCTTTTCTTCTCTCTTTCTCTTTCTCTCTCTCAAACACTTTTTATTGAGATACACATGCCACCCCTGGGATACCCTGTGCTAGGACCATGTTGGATCTTCTGGGCCTTTTCTGATGCCACATATCTTGTGGGAAAGATCGCCATGACGAGCTGGGACGTCTCCACAACTCAGTAAAGACGCTATTACTACCATACACACTCACACACTCTATATAACCCCTGTCTCGTCTATCACCCAAATGAGGATGGGTACCCTGTTAAGTCTGGTTCTTCTCAAAGTTTCTTTCCATTTCCCCTTAGGGAGTTTTTCGTTGTCACCGTCGCCTCTGGCTTGCTCTCCAGGGACAAACGACTTCTATTATATTACCCTGCATATGTATATATAAAGCAGCTTTGCGACAATAAGCATTGTTAAAAGCGCTCTACAAAAAAAACTGAATTGAATGGAATCAATCAAAATGCATAATTAATTATGCAAATTATATATTAAAAAGGGCAGCACGGTGGTGGATCCTGGATTCAAATCCCAAGCATACGGTCTTTCTGTGCGGAGTTTGCATATTCTCCCCGCTTTTGCATGGGTTTCCACCAGGTACTCCAGTTTCCTCCACCAGTCCAAAAACAAGTGCATTAGGTTGATTGGTAATTCTAAATTGCCCATAGGAGTGAGTGTGAGTGCATGGGGTTGTGTGTGTGTGGCCCTGCAATAGACTGGCTACCTGTTCCGGGTGTACCCCCTGCCTTTCGCACTATGTGCGCTGGGATAGGCTCCAGCAGACCCCTGTGACGGGGGTAAAGAAGATGAATAAATGAATGTATTTCTTAAAAAATGGGACAATTTAAAAAATCAACCTTCATTACTTCTTTCTACTAATGAAAGAAACACCAAACATATCCTGTGCTGATTGCATTTGGCTTTAAAGTGTTTAAAATTTTATTTCTACTAAACTGCTCTTTCAGTATGATGCATGTGCGTATTCACTAAGTCATTAACTAAAATTGGAAGATGTGTAGTGAATATTTGGAGAATATAGGAAATAAATAGAGAATTTGCAATTCACTAATAATTTTTGTCAGAATTATTAAATATTTAAATAATACATTTTCTTCTATACCCGCATATTTCCTAATTCTGGGTCACTGGAGCTTTCTGAAAGGGCAACAGGCAGGGAAAACATCCTGGACAGGTCTGCAGTCCCTCACAGGGCCATTCACACATTTGCACTTATTTTTATAGGCAATTTAGTATTACCAATTAACCTAGCATACATGTTTTTGGACTGTGAGAGAAAACTGTTGTACCTGGAGTAAACCTACGTAAGCGCTGCTGCCCTGACTGTAAGTAGATTCAATAAATATATTTTTTTTAATTTAAGTCAAAGGACTTTTTTTACCATTTCAACATCTGACACAGGTCCAAAACTGGTAACAAATATATCACTTTTGACTTCAGTGACAGATCCTACAGAGGCAAAAATAAATAAATAAAAAATATTTTTAACACTTCATCATACTATACAATATACAATATATATCTTTTAGATTGTGTCATGTGACTGCAGGATTTCAAAGTCTGTGGGTTCTGTACAGAACATGAGAGTTCTAACACTCTATCCAGTACACAGCATGGTACTAGAATTCAGGGGGTTTATTTACATGTGCACTGTCATGCTGGAACAGTAAGTTCTCTTAGTTGTGTAAGTGTAAAAATAAAACTAAACTAAAACATACAAAGACAACTGTATCAAAGTTTGCGGCAAATTTGTCAGTTTCTCTTTTTTGTCAAAATATCTCTTTAAAAAATATATAATACTGACTTTAATTTCTGACACAATAAAACTTGATTTAGCTTTTCATTTTTTTATATTCACTGTTGCTGTATTCACTGAGTATAAAATAAACTTCTGCTTAAGCTGCTTAACAGAAATAATGTTTATTGTTAAAAGCGCTATAAAATAAATGACATGTAATAGAATTGGATATATAAATACTAATCAAATGAAATAAAAAAGCAAAAAATCTATAATAATAATAGTAATCGTTAAATAAAAGTTGTAATAAAACTGTTTAATGTCAAAAAATAACCAATGTCTTAATAATATGACTATTGTAATATAAACATAATTATAATAAGTGAATAATAAGTAAAATTGAGGGGGGGGGGGTTCAAAAATAAATAAATAAATAAATAGAAATCCACCTCCTGATCCAGGCCTCAGACGGTTGTCATACCCCTCCAGAAGCTGATCCAGAATCTGGGTGATGTTTTCTGGACTTATCTTCTCATGTTGGTTTCCTGTTACATTACCAACACTGACAAGCAAAACCTTTTTACACAACAGTCTGTCTGTCTGTCTGTCTGTCTTATTATTATTTTATTTAGTTATACTTATAATAGTTATTTAAGTGAGATTGGATTTTTTAACATTAAAAACATCCACAAAAATAAGAGATATAATCAACTAAACCTAACGAGAATATACACAGTATGTAGCTAAAAAAGAACTTAAGGAATATATATGACGACTATATATGATATATGTGATTGACTAAAAATAAACAAGAAAAAAACAATAAGAATTAAAAGAATTTGAAAACAAACATCTATTAGAATAAAGTATGAAATGTCATTGCAAAAGCATAAAATAATAACAAAATAATTCCGCATTATGCTACTTACCTAATTAAAAACAATAAACCTAACATTTTGTCCATTTTATAGTTATGTGCTAGCAACAGTAATTCAGCAATTCGCAACTGCAGTTTACATGGAGAGAGGGAGGGCGAGAGAGAAAGAGAGAGAGAGAGAAAGAGAGACAGATAAGGAAGAGAATGGGGAGAGCATGTAAAAAGGTGGGGGCAGTCTTTAAAAATCTTTTAAGAATAATCCACTTAAAGTACTTAAGAAAATCCCACAGGGTTAAGCTTTAGGAAAAAACAGGGTTAAAAATAAATGAGTTTTGGCACAGAAGACAAAAATCCCCAGATCCAGTTTCACAAATATTCATGTTTATGCAAACGTCCACTTGCACAGAAAACAGACATTCCTGCAATTACTACCACAATGAGTGACATTTATTTATTTGTGTAACATTGTGTCAATATCTATTGTACAAACAAACACCTTAACAAATAAATCAATTAAAACTGACATTCATTACTCATTAGATTTTTTTTATTCAATAAAAATATTATTGATTGAATGAAATAAAAAAATAATATTTATTGAAGTTTCATACCATCTTATTCCAACACACATAGGGTGGAAAGCAGGGGTACACCCTGGACAGGTCGCCAGACCAGACCGAGAGAGAGAGAGAGAGAGAGAGAGAGAGAGACTTTTTTACTTTTTAACCAACTTTAGACACGCTACATACCAAAAACTGTAAGATAATAAATAAATATATACATGAATGTCTTAAATAATGTAAATACATTTGTTTAAACATAAGTGATGAGAGAGAGGAAGAGAGATAGAGAGAGAAATCACCATCGTTTCACAACAATAAGATCCTGGGTTTGAATCCCAGAGTTGGGGGTCTGTCTGTGTGAAGTTTGCATGTTCTTCCCGCGCTTGTGTGGGTTTCCTCCCACAGTCTAAAAACATGTGCTTTGGGTTGATTGGCGACTTCAAAATGGATTTGGGAATAAGCGGTTAAAGACTCGCTGCCGCCTGACATTAGATGGCGGTGTGTAGTCTTTGCGCTGGTTCTTATTTTCATGTGTAGAAGAAGAACTGCCACAACACAAGAGAATTTTTAAAGGAAAATCAAACATTGAAGTACATGAATGGGATTTTTATGATGTTATCATCATCCAAATTATTATTATTACTCTGGGTGACTGTTTGTAAATATTAAGCGAGAAAACCAGACACACACAGGCTTCATCTCTCAGCCGGACAGATAAAGGCTGATACCTTCTTGTTATTCGATGTGATCAAACAGAAACAGTTTAATAAAATGTCGGTGCACTTTGAGGAAAGGAGCGGTGTGGTTCCGTGTAAAACCCCCTGGGGTTCCTGGTACCAGACTATCGAGGAGGTATTTATAGAAGTCAACGTTCCTCCTGGAACATCCAGCAAAGACATTCATTGCAGCCTGGGTGGCAAACACGTCGAGTTGTTCGTCAAAGGACAGGAAATATTCAAGGTGGGTTAAAGTTGTATAATAGTACAACCAAAATTTCAAGTCCTGGTCCGTTCTGTTCCATGTCTAGACAAACCGACATAAATGTTTAGTTGTTAGTTTACACACGACGGTTTAAGCGTGTCCAAGTTCGTAAGTTCTTGTCCATCGTTCTTTCTAAAACCATCAACTAACACCTGCTTGAACCAAAACAATCTCTTTGAACTAGCCTAAGTGTAGAAACCCCTATAAAACCATCACATCAAGCTGGCTAAAACCATCCTGACCTGTTAGAACCAACCTGTAAATTTACAAACCCCGCTGATACCTTCAACCAATACTAAATAGAACCAGATCCTACTTAACTAACTAGCCTAAATAACTGACCTGCTAGAACCAACCTGTAAATGTCCAAACCTCTCTGATACCTTTAACCAAGACTAACTAGAACCAGATCCCACTTAAGTAACTAACCTAAAATAACTGACCTGCTAGAACCAACCTTTGAAGATACAAACCTCTTTGATACCTTCTACTAAGACTATTTAGAACAAGATCCTATTAACTAACTATCCTAACTGACTGACCTGCTACAACGAACCTTTAAATGTACAAACCTCTCTGATAACTTTAACTAAGACTTACTAGAACCAGATCCTACTTAACTAACTGACCTGCTAAAAAACAGGAAAATTTCCTGACCTATTAGAACCAATATGTAAATGTACAAGCCTCTCCGATACCTTCAACCAAAACTAATTAGAACCAGATCCTATTTAACTAACTGACCTGCTAGAGCCAACATATCAATATACAAACCTCTCTAATACCTTCAACTAAGTCTTATTACAGCTTTAACCAAGACTAACTGGAACCCTACTTAACTTACTTTTCTAAATAGGTAGAACCCTAATGATAAGTATAAATTTTGACCAGCAGGAAGCTTCAAAGATGTTACTACTAGTTTTTAAAACTCGAAAACATCATTATAATAACCAGTAATAAGACCAATTAAAGCCATTTAATTGTATAAAGTGGTGGAGCAGTGGCATAGTGGTTAGCGCAGTTGCCAGAAGGTCCTGTGTTTGAATCCTTTAAAAGAGGTCTTTCAGTGTGCTTGTCCAGGTTTCCTCCATTGCCAATTGCAATGTGTGTGTGGTTGTTTGGCTGTGTTTGGCCCTGTGATGGACTGGCGACCTGTCCAGGGTGTACCACTGCCTCTCGGCCTATGTGTGCTGGGATAGCAGCCCCGAGTTAGGGAATAAGCACATATAAAAAATGAATAAAGTGCATACATTTTCTAGCATTACCAGTCTTAGCTACAAATATTCTGGTCACATTTCTCCAAACCATATACATATATAACATCCACTATTATTTTACTATTATATTGCCATCTCTCATCACTTAACTCCGCACAGAAAAACCAATCAAGAAAGACTGGATCCAAACCCAGGACCTTCTTGTTGTGAGGTGACCGTGCCAACCACTGCGCTACCCCTGGAGCATCATCAAATAGCAAAATAAGAATAAATCGAGAATAAGATGTTTAAAATTGCATGTTTCTAGGATGCTCATGTGACCAAAAACTTTTTGCAATACAGTTTATATAAATCATGAACCTTGACCAGACAATTAAACCAGAGACATTAAAACCCAAATTCAGTTTTTTAAAAAAAACACAATGTATGTCAATTTCTCTTCTATCATAGGGGAAGCTGTTCGGCTTAACGGTGGGTGACGAAGCCACATGGACACTGGGTAAGATTTT
Organism: Sisor rabdophorus; assembly: GCA_026260075.1. NCBI lineage: Eukaryota > Metazoa > Chordata > Actinopteri > Siluriformes > Sisoridae > Sisor > Sisor rabdophorus. The sequence goes on from JAOTQW010000008.1 coordinate 1,377,915, forward strand.
CTTATCCATTTTCCTCAAGTGAATATGCTTCTTTAGTCTAGCCCCTTATTTCTTTTCAATGCTTCCCAGAGGACAAAAAGCTGATCAGGATCATTCTGATGAAGACCAACCGTGAGGCAGGAAACTGCTGGACATCACTGTTGGAGGAGCAGTATGTCGCTGACCCGTGGCTACAGGACCAGATGCAGAGGAAACTCACTCTGGAGAGATTCCAGAGAGAGGTAATGTTGCTCTACTCTAGATTTTTTTACTTTGCTGTAATAGAGCCCTGATCCTGGGAACAGTGCCAGTATTCTGGAGGAATCATCTAATAATGTTAACTAACAACGATAAAAACCAAGTCAGATCAGAGCAAGAAGTTCCCTGGGTGGGGGTGGGAGTGAGTACTGAAGAACCTGTTCAGACAAGCAATAATTAATTGAAGCTAGCAGCGTTTTAGGAACACACTAGAGGGCGGTCTCATTTGCCCAACAGCTAATTATCATCAGGCAGTGTTGGTGCCTTTAAGTTCGAGAAAAAGTAAGTGAAAATAAAAAGGTGTCTTAATAAAATAAGGCGACCTGTCTGACAACAATTGGAAGTGGTGTTTTGGCTCCAAAGCACCTACCTGTAATTTTCAAGTCTACCTTGAAATACCTTAATTAATTGATTCAGGTGTGTTTTATTAGGGTTGTAGCTTAACTCTGCAGGACACCGGCCCTCTAGGACCACGTTTGGACACCCCTACATTAGACAAACCTGTGGGGGAACACTTTTTAAAAGGTTGAAACTCCCTGCATTAGGGTATAAATAAACAGTCTGTCCTTAAACTTGTTTTGGAAACAGGCAAAATGGGCAAGTGTAAGAAGATTTTTTTTTAACCAGAGCCAAATGTATTAATTTATTTGCTTTTAAACACTATGGCAGTGCTAAGCCACTATTCTGCCAAAATAAAATGGCTTGACAACAGGGTCAAAGACAAAACACCATCCTTAAATAATGTAAGTGGTAAATACCTACCAAATTGGGCCCACAAAATGACAACCTGTGAACCTGTGGCAGGGGGTATTGAAACTTGCCTGTTTGGCAATTAAATCTCTAATTTCTAAAAAAAAAAAATTGAGCACAGGTCAGATAAAGTTTATAACATCCATGCTGACTCCTGTCCACTGCTTCTGCAATGGTCACAATGTTGATTTATCAGACTGTCCTGTGACCTGTTAATGTCGATGGACCGGTGTTTGTTTTTTTTGGGTGGAGAAAAGTGACACCATGGTGCATTATGGAAGCCCAGTGGGGTCAGGGTGATTCTACAATGTTCTGCAGGAAAACATTGGACCATGCATTTCTTTGCATGCTATGTGGACACTTGACCTACAAACATGTAAACAATGGGGTGTGGCACAGCTTGCATTTTCAGCTCATATTTTAGCCTATTTTTCTCTTTCTAAACATTAAAGATCTTCTAAATTCACACTAACCCTTCCATTCTGTTTGGGAACCACTTTGCTAGAGAGGCAAGTCTGTGAAGGCCGGAGTTACAGAAACTAAACAGAGCTTGAAAAGCTTCTAAAGCAGCTTTAGTGGCACAACACTGACAATATTGTTTTATTAAAGGTCTTATAGCTAACCCTATATACACAAGTCACATGAGAGTTGATTTAACCTGTGTGACTGGATGTTTATATTCTGCATATACAGTTGTAATTGGTCCGTTGGCAAAGTACTGACCATAACCACATGGACCTTATTAAAAGATTCAATAATTATTGAATTCTCTTAAACATGTAGTTGTGAGAAATGTTATTTAAAGTTTTATTTTTGGTTTCCTACAGAATCCAGGATTTGACTTCAGTGGAGCCAAAATTTCTGGAAACTTCCAAGGAGGTGGACCAGATTTCAGCAATTTACAGAAGTAACAAGACTTTTTGGCCAAGGGACATTCATCTTGCTACACAGCTTGATATTTAAAATTGATCCATAATTTCTTACAAATTCTACGGGCCTGTATGTAAAGTTGCCTGATTTACCCCCCAATTTGCCCAGGCTTGTTATTGTCAGCATGATTTAATTATGGAAAACCACAACATCCACACAAAATAACTATGCAATTTAGACTACCCCAATAAGCATTTCAATAACTTTTATTGAAAGGTTCATTTTCAGGGTGAGGCATTTATTTAATCAAAATTAAACTCCATATTTGCATCAACTCAATTGTTTATCATTTTAAAAATAATGAACTGGTCCTAATTAACAATTTACTTTGTGTAATTTAAACCCTGACCTACAAAAGCAAAATGTCAGTAACATGAACATTGTTAGAAAACCACTGCTGAAAACCAGACAAGCAGTTGATAAACAGAACTAGTTCTATAATCGCCTTGGGCAGGAGTGTGCTAGAGGACAGTAACAACCTAGGGTGGGAGTGAAGGACTTTGGGCCCGATTTCTTGGTTCCACTGATGTTCGCATTTTCACAAAACCCTTCTCCCTCCTCTTCCACACAGTGGACTGAGGACCTAGGTGGTTCAATACTTTTAACTGCTTTAAAACAACCGGCCACGATCAGGTGCCGATTAAAACGAGTGCTGCGTACACTCGAGCCGGTTGAACCAGTAAGATAACTCTGGCCAACGGCTGTAAAACACAACTAGAATC
>JAOTQW010000008.1:1388206-1402711 GCA_026260075.1 Sisor rabdophorus
TGGTAAAACATTTATTTATTTTTCTTCTATCTGCTTATTCCTAATTCGGGGTCACGGGTGTCAGATGAGGTGGGGTACATACACGTAACCAGTCCATTGCAGAGCTACACAGATATCACCCATCAACCTAATGTACATGTTTTATGAACTGTGAAAGGAAACAGGAGTACCTGGAGTAATCTCCAGTGAGAATATGCAAACTCTGCACATAAAGACTCCTTGCCCGGGACCCAGGACCTTCTTGCTTTGAATTGATTGTGCTAACGACTATGCCACTGCACCATCCCGTTTTATTTTTTGTGGCAAAAAAAAAAAAAATTATGTAAAAGGTTCAATTTTACCGGTGTTTTCAGGAGGCTCTGACGCCACAGAACTGTGCACCTCACATTATTGTTCGGGGTTTGGTGCGAGTGCGCTGTGTACAAGAGCTGGACAGGATTCTGCACTTCATGACCCGAAAAGGGTTAATCAACACCGGAGTTCTTCTTGCAAGACAGCCTCTTCTGACGGAGCCATACCGGGACGTGAGTCCTTGTGCAGCTTCGGAAATCATGAATAATGCTGAAAACTTTGCAAATGCTTCTTCTCTGCATTGCTCTTCTTTTTTTTTCTGTATATAGAAGAAGGTGTTGGTGATTGGAGCAGGAGCTTCAGGTCTCGCTGCTGCCAGACAGCTGCAGAATTTTGGCATGCAGGTTAGTTACTAGTTACTGACTTTTTGTGTCTTGAAAATCTTTAGTTTAAACTTTTACTATCGTTAATTTTCATCAACAAACATGATTTCCATGTGACACTGAGGGATTGTCCCTCTGTCATATTGTCAGACTCGTCTGCTATGGAGATCTTATAAATTATTCTAGTTCATGCTGAAATGTTTTTTATAAAAATCATGTGACAATATGGACATAGACACCTGAATTTTATTTATACTATCTATATTTATCCTTTATAGAACCTGGTGTTGCTGAACATTTAACATTTAACATCATTATAACAAGGTTTTAGCAAAAACTTTGCTGAACATTTTTATGAAGAAAAGGAAAATACTCTGTTTTTTGCTGAGATTTCAAAGTAATAAAAAAGTTAAGGAAGCTGATTGGTTGGCTCTTGTCACATGACTTGTGCATTTTCAGCATTCTACTGAAGTTGAGTCAAAAACAGGATATCTGAACAGTGTGGATTGGTGTCACATTGGCAACTCTATCTGGGTCTAGACATCAAAACTGTTAAAAATCAACTGAGGACTGGGAGACTCAAATGATTCTATTGGGTATATGTGGCTATACCTGTTTTAAAAATTTATTGTCCGTCTATGACTGTCAAAAACAAGTCCAAGTAACCCATGCTCTATCATTGTAGCTAGCAGCAAACAATCAAGGGTGACACGTTATACAAACACTCCTTTTTTTTCTTTATAACTCTTTTTTTTTTCTGTCATTCTGTCCACCTGTATTGTTTTCATCGGAGTGGTTTGAACAGTTTGTCACGCTAATTTTGCTAATTTGGTCTGTGGCTCCTATTTGTTCTCTGCCAGAATTTTGTCGGTGGACCAAATAGCCAACAATGAGCCAAAATTGTGGTGTAATAGTGGCTTTAGTGTTTTCGTTATAGAACCTATCACAGTTCTGAACGTGAATGATTCATTAAATTTCTGAGCTTCTGTGATTGGTGGCTAGGTGATAGTACTGGAGGCAAGAGAGCGAATCGGAGGCAGAGTTTGGGACGACATGTCGCTGGGCGTCACCGTAGGTCGCGGTGCACAGATTGTTAACGGATGCGTCAACAATCCCATCGCTTTAATGTGTGAACAGGTAAAAGTCTTACAATCGCTGGGGGCCGAAAGTATTAAGACACTTGACCATTTGTGTTGTTTTAACATCCTTAACGTCTCACTTTTTCTTCCTCTAATATTAGATTGTGTTGCTGATAGCATTAACAATTTGACACATTAATGTTGGGTGAGGAGGTCAAAACCAATTGTGTGGCAGTACGTATATAAATGCATTACATCACTGTTTTCAGCTGGGAGTGAAAATGCAAAAGCTGGGTGAGCGCTGCGATCTGATCCAGGAGGGAGGTCAAATTACTGATGTCGCCATAGACAAGCGCATGGACTTCCACTTTAACGCCATACTCGACGTGGTGTCCGAGTGGAGGAAGGACAAGTCACAGCACCAGGACCTTCCGCTCGGAGGTAAACAAAAATCTATGCTGATTATTTATTCTGATTGTTAGGAGGAAAACTGCTTGTTTTACACCACAAAAATCAGCGGCTCCCCCTTCAGCGGCAGAATAAAAAAAGTCCCCCCCCCCACACACACACACATACGATACACACACCCACGCACACAAAGATATAAAGGCACTTTCAAAAGTATTCAGTGCCTGCTTATTCCCTAACTCTGGTTCAGGGTGCAGCAGTACACCCGGGACAGGTTTCCAGTCCATCGCATAGACAAACAACCACACACACTCGCACTCACTCCTATGGGCAATGATAGAATCAAACCAAATAAACTTAATTTACATGTTTTTAAACTGTGTAAGGAAACCGAAGAACCCGGAGTAAACCCACGCAAGCGCTGGAAGAACATGTAAACATCTGCACAGAAAGACTCCTTTATGGGAAATTGAACCAAGTCTGTGAGGCAATGTGCTAACCATTAACGCCACCATACCGCCCTGTTTTGAACGTTTATTTTTTGTTGCTATTGTGTTTTTTCTGTCATTATAGCCATTAAAATTAAAGACAAAACATTTCTTTGTCAGTGAATTATTTTTTTTCCTTACTGTAGCTCTATATATTTATTTTTTATTAATTCATAATTAGCGAAGATCCAGGAGGTCTATAAAACGTTCCTGCAGGAATCAGACATTCACTTTAGTGAGTTGGAGGAAAAAGTGCTGCAGTTCCATCTCAGCAACCTGGAGTACGCCTGTGCAAGTCCACTGGACCAGGTGTGTTTTTTTCTTTTTTTATGCATTAAATTATTTTAAAAATATTTCTATATTATTATATCCAATTAATATTTTTTTTATTAAAAATTGTTATTGTTTTGTTTTAACACTGCTTTGTTCCATAGGTTTCTGCTCGTTCATGGGACCATAACGAGTTCTTCGCTCAGTTCTCAGGGGACCACACACTTCTGACTGGAGGCTATTCAACTTTGCTGCACAAACTAGCCCAAGGCCTCGAAATTCATCTTAATACTGCAGTAAGAAATGCACAAAACACTGCCTGACTTACAAGTAGCATGTTAAGTAATGAATAGTGAAGTTTACTCAGTAAAAATTATGTCTAGTTTCTGATGAATGGATAGATGGATCAAAAAATATTAATAGTAAAATTGGCATAGATGTCTAGGTGGATGGAAAAATCTTTATTGATGAATGAATAAATAAAATTGGTTCCAATGAAGACAAAGGAAAATTTAGTTATTGATGTAGGAAACTCTTCCTTAAACACCTATAACCTGTCACATAACTTAATTTAAAAAAATTTAAAAAAAAGGTACCATTCTGCTGTATAATTGTATTTTTAATTACTTTTTAAATTGTTTGTAGTTGTTACTGACTGTTACTGTTTGTTCTTTCAATCTTTTTTTGGTTGTACTATGATTACATTACTATTGTATCAGTATTGAGAAGCTCAACATTCTATTTTGAAGCACTTTTGTACGTCGCTCTGGATAAGAGCTAAATGCTGTAAATGTAAATGTACACTGGTGGATATCATTATATTTTCATTTACAATTGTATAGATTGAGTAACTTTATCAATGGATTTATAGTTGAATTGGTACATGGATAGAGGAACTGATGTATAGATGGGCAAAATTATGGCTGAACAGATGGATGAATGATTGAGAAATAATACTAAGTCTGATTTCCTGTAGGTAAAGTATGTAGATTACTCAGGGGACATGGTGAAGGTTAATACCACAAGCGGAACCCAGTTTACAGCTCAGAAGGTACATATTTGATTTACACATCATTAAAATGTCATAGGGATCCTGTTTCTCTAAATAAACAAGTCTGTTATGTTTTAGGTGTTAGTGACTGCTCCTTTAGCTCTTCTGCAGAAGAACATCATACAGTTTAACCCTTCACTTCCTGAAAGGAAATGTAAAGCAATCAACAGCCTGGGGGCAGGAGTCATCGAGAAGGTACACATTAATACTCATTGTCATCTAAAACGCATTTGAAGAAAAAATGCTTTAAAGATTTTTTTAGCAACCATAACATAAAAGCTAAAATCTGGTCATAATAAACATGATGATGATGATGTCTTTTGTCCCACAGATTGCACTACAGTTCCCTTACAGGTTCTGGGACAGTAAGGTGCATGGAGCTGATTATTTTGGTCACATTCCTCCGAGTCCAGACAAAAGAGGCTTGTTCAGTGTGTTTTATGACATGACACCAAAGGTCAGAACACTCAAGCACACATGTTTATTTTATCGCAATAGAAGGGATCCATGATCTGTTTTCTGTGTGGGGCACATAATTGTTTCTTTGATTAATAGGCGAGAGTCTGTCTATAGCCAAAAATGAAATGGAATAGATCCGGGGCAATTTTGGTCCTGCAAAGTTCAGCTTCAGTGACAAGCGATGTAAAGTAAACTAAAGCAATGTGATGAAAACTAAAACAGATCGAAGTGAAACAAAGCCTTATAAAGTGAAGTGATGTGAAAGTGAAGCGAAGTGATGCAGAGGGATGTAAAGTGAAGTTATGTGAATTGTAGCGAAGCAATGTGAAGTAAGGTAAAGCGAATGTAGCGATGTGAAGCGAAGTGATGTAATGTGATGTGAAGCGAAGTGATGTGATGTGAAGCGAAGTGACGTGATCTTAAGCGAAGTGATGTAAAACTATCGATGCGAAGTGAAGCGATGCTGAGTGAAGTGAAGCGATGCTGAGTGAAGTGAAGCAATGCTGATTGAAGTAAAGTGATGCTGAGTGAAGTTTAGTCAAGTTTAGTGAAGCAATGCGAAGTGAAGCAAAGTGACATGAAGCAATGCGAAGCAAAGTGACGTGAAGCGATGTAAAGTGAAGCAATGCAAAGTGAAGTGATGTGAAGCAAAGTGATGTGAAGCAAAGTGACGTGAAGCAAAGTGACGTGAAGCGATGTGAAGCAAAGTGACGTAAAGAAAAGTGAGGTGAAGCGATGTGAAGTGAAGCAATGTGAAGCGAAGTGATGTAAGGTGATGTGAAGCGAAGTGATGTGATCTTAAGCAAAGCGAAGTGATGTGAAGCGATGCTGAGTGAAGTGAAGCGATGCTGAGTGAAGTGAAGCGATGCTGAGTCAAGTAAAGTGAAGCAATGCGAAGTGAAGCAAAGTGATGTGAAGCGATGTAAAGCAAAGTGACGTGAAGCCATGCGAAGCAAAGTGACGTGAAGAAAAGTCAGGCGAAGCGAAGTAAAGCGATGTGAAGTGAAGCAATGTGAAGTAAGGTGAAGCAAAGTATGTCAAGTGAAGTGAAGCGATGTCAAGCAATGTGAGGTGAAGCGATGTGTAGTGAAGAAAAGTGATATGAAGCGAAGCAATGTGAAGTAAGGTTAAGCAAAGTGAAGCTATGTGAATTGTAGCTATGTGAATTGTAGCGATGTGAAGTGAAGAGAAGCAATGTGAAGTGAAGTAAAAGTAAGGTGAAGTGATGCGAAGTGACGTGCAGCGATGTGAAGCGCAGCGAAGTGATGTAAAGCGAAGCAATGTGAAGTAAGTTTAAGCAAAGCGATGTGTTGTGAAGTGCAGCGATGTGATGCGAAGCGAAGTAAAGCGATGCAAAGTAAAGTGATGCAGAGCAAACCAATGTGAAGTAGGGTAAAGCGAAGCGATGTCATGTAAAGTGAAGCGATGTGAAGTGAAGGGATGCGAAGTGATGTGAAGCCATGCGAAGTGATGTGAAGCCATGCGAAGTGATGTAAAGTGAAGCGATGTCAAGTAAAGTAAAGCGAAGTGAATGGAAGCGAATCGTTGTGAAGCGAAGCAATGTGAAGCAAAGCGAAGTAAAGCGATGCGAAGCGAAGTAAAGCGTTGCGAAGCGAAGTAAAGCGATGCGAAGCGAAGTAAAGCGATATGAAGCAAAGCAATGTGAAGCGATGTTAAGCGAAGCAATGTAAAGTAAGGTAAAGCGAAGCGATGTCAAGTGAAGCGAAGCGATGTCAAGTAAAGCGAAGCGATGTCAAGTGAAATAAGCGATGTCAAGTGAAGTAAGCGATGCGAAGCGAAGCCAGGCGAAGCGAAGTGAAGCGAAGTCAGGCGAAGCGAAGTGAAGTCAGGCGAAGTGAAGTCAGGCGAAGTGAAGTCAGGCGAAGTGAAGCGATGCGATGTGAAGTAAGGTAAAGCGATGCGATGTGAAGTAAGGTAAAGCGAAGCGATGTCAAGTTAAGCGAAGCGATGTGAAGCGAAGCGATGTGAAGTGACGTAAAATGAGGTAAAGACATGCGAATTGAAATGAAGCGATGCAAAGTGAAGCAAAGTGATGTGAAGCGAAGCAATGTGAAGTAAGGTTAAGCGAAGTGAAGCTATGTGAATTGTAGCGATGTGAAGTGAAGCAAAGTGATGTGATGTAAAGTGAAGCAAAGTGATGTGAATTGAAGCAACGTGAAGTGAAGCGATGTGAAGTAAGGTAAAGCGAAGCGATGTCAAGTGACGTGAAGTGATGTGAAGTAAAGGGATGCAAAGTGACGTGAATCTATGCAAAGTGACGGGAAGCTATGCGAAGTGACGTGAAGTGAATTGAAGCGATGTGAATTAAAGCGATGCGAAGTGAAGTGAAGTAAAGTTATGTAAAGTGATGTGAATTGAAGTAAAGTGATGTGAATTGAAGCAAAGTGAAGTAAAGCGACGTGAAGTGAAGCAATGCAAAGTGAGTTGAAGCGAAGCAAAGTAAAGTGATGCGAAGTAAAGTGATGCGAAGCGAAGCAATATAAAGTAAGGTGAAGTGTAGCGATGTCAAGTGAGGTGAAGCGAAGTAAAGCGATGCAAAGTGAAGTGATGGTATGCGAAGTGAAAGGAAGCGAACTGACGTGAAGTGAAGCGATGTTAAGTGAATGGAAGCGAAGCGATCCAAAGTGAAGTAAAGTGATGTGAATTGAAGTAAACTGAAGCGATGCGAAGTGACGTGAAGCGATGAGAAGTGAGGTGAAGCGAAGCAAAGTAAAGCGATGCGAAGCGAATGAAAAGCAATGCGAAGTAAAGCGATGTAAAGTAAGGTAAAGCGAAGCGAAGTCAAGTGAAGTGAAGCGAAGCGATGTGATGTGAAGTAGGGGAAGGGGTGGCCCAGCACCACCAAGCCACCACTGTGGGTTCTTGAGCAAGGCCCTTAACCCCAATTGCTCAATTGTAAGTCGCTCTGGATAAGAGCGTCTGCCATATGCTGTAAATGTGAAGTGAAGCGATGTGAAGTAAAGGGATGCGAAGTAACGGGAAGCGATAAAAATTAAAAATAAAAATATTCTATCTAAATGAACCACTAGAGTGCAGCATACCATATGACATCATTTTCTATTCAAAATAACAGGGGAATTTGGACCTTTCTTTGCTACTTGGCGCTATTATTATTATTAATAAAATATTATAGGATGCATAGAATGTTAAAATGTGCGCAACACAACTACAACACATAAAGTTGAGGATGGGTGTTGACAATAATTATTGGTGGTAAAATTCTCTTCCCTCAAGGCTTGGACTGACTATGCACCAAGTAAGCAAGTGTAATCCACTTCCTTGAAATCTTCAGACTTGCAGAAAAAAATGTGTCCAATCAAATGCTACTTAGCACGTGTGTGTGCATGCGTGTGCGTATGTGTGGTTTTCTGCAGGGTGATCAGTGTGTGCTGATGTCAGTGATTACTGGTGAAGCTCAGGCGATGCTGAGGGATTTGGAGGACAAGGAGGTGGTGGAGCTCTGCATGAAGGTCCTCAGGGAGCTCTACAAGGAGCAGGTGAGATAATCAGGCAAACACGCATGTTAAAATACAATGTATGTATGTGTGTAAGAGAAAAAAATATCGGGATTTAGTGTGTACAACATGTGACTCTTCAGGAGGTTCCAGACCCAGTTAAGTACTTTGTGACCCAATGGAGTAAAGACATGTGGTCTCAGATGTCCTACAGCTTTGTGAAGACAGGTGGCAGTGGCGAGGCCTACGACATTATTGCCGAAGACGTGCAGGGAAAGATCTATTTTGCAGGGGAGGTGAGGATAAAAAATCAGGTGGAAATCAGAGGATGCTTATTAACAGACTCTGGTTTTGGGTTTTGACTCTATCCTTACTCAGCACTATTCTACTTCTTTCTGTAGTATCAGTAGTGTGACTATATTGTGGATACACCCTGTTGGCTATTGCAAAAATTAATAAATGAATGCAATAAATGCAACAATAAATTAATTAAAAAAATTTTGCTTTGATTTTGTGGTTGTTCTGTTGTTTATTAAAAAATATTTTCCCATTACAGAGCAACCCCAAGAATTAAAAATCCTTTTTTTCTCCCTCAGGCCACAAACCGTCATTTTCCTCAGACTGTAACCGGTGCCTATTTAAGCGGCGTCCGAGAGGCGAGTAAGATTGCAGCACTTTGATGTAAGCAAAGGACTGGAATGTTAAATTTGAGCATCCATGACTTCTGTACAGCAGGTTTTTCGAACTACAACCAGGCACAATTAAACACTGTTATGGGTGTGGCCGTATTTATTTCTGTAGCAACACTGCACACTTCATATTGTACCATATAATGTTTGTTTTCTGAAACATGACCTGTTCGATGTTGAAAAATTTTTGATATTTGGTCAAATTTCTCTTTAAAAAAATACTCCTTTTGTTTGTTGTATGTTTCTTTGTGAGCACATTGGAATAAAAGTGATGACACATCACTTATTTTGCCCACTCGGATAACATAATATATTTAAGCATTTAAAGACCTTTTGTGTACCGATTTCTTTATTAAGTTACACATTTGTTAATGATAAAAGGTTGTTTTGGTTCAAATGAGTGAAACTGTTTTGTTTTGTGTTAAATTAAATAATTTTAATTTACTTAAATATGACTGACTAATGTCATTTGTTTAAACCAAATTGTAAAATATACACACAATGTAAATGGTACTCATTTTGTCTGACATTTTTTCACATAAATTACATGAAACATAGTTTGGATGTGTTTTTGGTTTTGCGTATGCGCATTTAATAATTTTTTTTTTTATAGCCCTTCTGCGCAAATGTTGCGCACTAGCCACTCGCACGCAGGCATCCTTTGAACGTATGGCGGCGCTTTTGGTGTGTGTTATGCGTCATCGTGTCTGTCCTGGTTATGGAAATGTTTTTGCTCTATGCGATTATAAGTGGATAGATACACTTTGTTTTGTTTTCAGGTATATTTTAAAAGAAGACTCGACGGAATTAGCTGCTGTTCATGCTCCGGCGTTTCATTACTAGCTTAGCTCCATGCATTTAGGCCTAATTGCAAGCGTGTCACGTTGTAAAAAGCGAGTTTTTGTTTGATAGTAGTGATTAATTGATCCCATGTGCATGTATCATTTTGGGGCGGTGGGGGTTATTAAACTGATTAGTCTTTTTAGTAAAATTAAATAATAAATAATTTGATTTTTGTCTGATGAGCATGATGTGGAGCTGCTAATTTATCTTGGAGGGCTTCGTTCTGAAGGTCCACCTTTCCCTGATTTGAGGTCTTCCCTCACTAAACTTTACTGAAAATCAGCAAACATGACTGGCATCCAATCGAGAAATGGTAAACAAAAACTTCCCTGCAGATTATAGAGATCCCGAAGCGTTTTGATTCTGACCTGGCTTTCAATGGTGTGTGTATGTGTGTGTATATATAGAATCACTTGGAAACAGTTCTGATGATGAATCTCTAAGTAAAATAGGAAAACCTGGCAAGAAGTGTTCAGGAGATTCAAGTAAGCTTCTTGTACTCATTATCAAAACTTATTATAATCAGTATTTTTTTTTTTTAGTAACCAGACTTGTATTTTCAGCCTCAGATTTTCTGGAAGACGTTTCACTGAGGAGAACTGGCAAAGAGCCGAAGGCCTCTTGTGTGGATGGTAAAATCTCACAGCGGAGTCTCTTTATACGCAAATATTAAAGCAGAGACAAACGATTAATTTTTAATGGTTGATAAATTTAGTATTTTCAGAACGATTTAATAAAACAAGGACCTCTTGTCAACTTTTGAAATTGGGGAGGTAATTGCTCAGTTCTATAAAAATATAAATGCAAGTCGCTCTGTTAAAGGACTATGTTTATTTTCATTCATTCGTCTTCTACAGTGGTGTAAAAAGCGGCTGGCCCCATTCCTGATTTCCAATCTTTTTGCACGTTTCTCACACTTTAATGTTTTAGGTCATCAAACAAATTTAAATATTAGTCAAAGATAACATTAGAGACAGATGTTGAGGTTTTCTTTGGGAGTGTTTATCAGGGCTTATGTTGGGTGTGTTGGGGAGAAGGCCAGGGTACCAGGTAGAAGGAAAAGAGAGACCAAAGTGAAGGTATATGGTTGCGATAAATTTAGGACATAAAGTTAGAGGGTGTGAGTGAGAAGGATATATAGAATAGGGCTAGGTGGAGACAGGTCATTCGCTGTGGCGACCCCTAAATGGGAGCAGCCGAAAGGAGAAGTCAAAAATAACATAAGTAAACCTAAAATACAGTTTTTAAATGAAGGTTTTTTATTATTAAAGGAAAACAAAACTACATGGCCCTGTGTGAGAAAGTGTTTGCCCCCTGTTAAAACATAACTTATCTGTGGTTTATTATACCCGAGTTCAATTTCTCTAGCCACACTCAGGCCTGATTACTGCCTTGCCTGTTTGCAATCAAGAAATCACTTAAATAAGACCTACCTGACAAAGATCCATTTATTCTCTCTGAGTCATGGAGTTCTGATGGAGCATTTCCCAGTGCATGTTAGGCGAAAGGCAGGAGTGCACCCTGGACAGGTCGCCAGTCGATCACAGGGCCACACATAGACAAACATGCTCACATTTACTTCTATAGACACTTTTGAATCACCAGCCTAATGTACATGTTTTTGTACTGTGGGAGCAAACCAGAAAACCCAGAATAAACTCGCACAAGCACAGGGTGAATATGCAAACTCTTCGCAAAAAGACTGCCCGGGAATCAAACCTGGCACCTTCTTTCTGTGAGGTGACCACGCCACTGTCCTGCCCATGTTCTGATTGATTATTAGGTATTAATTAATTAAAATTGTTGCAATTAATTTGATTTATATTGATTGATTTTGTACCTCCCACACCTCCCTGTGATTTACTCTAACATCTTGAAGCTTCTCAGCATAATTTGTATGTAGTTGTGTAAAACTAACCCATACGCTACTAGTTATCCATTAGTTAAACTCCTATAATAGGCGCTGTTTAGGTACGTACACTAGGCCCTAAAGCCCTAATTTCGATGAAAAGTGATGAAGTTGATGCACGATATTGCCAAAGGTTTGTGGTCACCTGATTATCACAAACACATGCAATTTCCACTCTGATGTGAAGCTTGTATGCCTGTATATTTAAAATGTCTATTCATTTAACTCCAAAAGCTTTTCAGTGGTTTTGAGATTAGGACTTTGTGCTAAACACTGGTATTTTTTTCGCTCTATTAATAACACAGTATGTGAATATAGGAGGTCAGGGGTTTTATGCTCAGGGTCATTGTCATGCTGGAACAGGGTTGGATTCTCTTAGTTTCTGTGAAGGAATGCTACATTAAACAAAGCTTTCTAGACAACTGTGTGCTTTCATATTTGTAGCAACATTTTGGAGAGGAACCAAATATAGATTTACTATGCCACTAGAACACTACACCAACACGCCACCCTAACAGTGTTAAAACCACTGGATGGTGCAACAGTTTTTAAGTTATTTAGTTAGATGTTCAGTTCTAACTAACTGTCTTTACCTGTTGAGCCCCTGAGCTAGGCCCTTGATGTTGGATGTGACTGAATAGGTTGGAAGGATGGATGGATATTTGTGTCTAAAGGGGAATATTTGAATAAATCAGCATACAGTGGGGCAAAAAAGTTTTTAGTCAGCCACCGATTGTGCAACTTCTCTCACTTAAAAACATAGGAGAGGCCTGTAATTTTCATAATGGTTATACCTCAATTATGAGAAACAAAATGAGGGGAAAAAATCCCAAAAATCGCGTTGTCTGATTTTGAAATAATTTATTTGCAAGTTATTGTGTAAAATAAATATTTGATCAATAACAGAAGTTCATCTCAATACTTATATACCCTTTGTTGGCAATGACAGTTGAAATGTTTTCTGTAAGTCTTCACAATGTTTTGTTAATGTTATTTAGGCCAATTCCTCCATGCAGATCTTCTCTAGAGCAGTGATGTTTTGGGGCTGTCGCTGGGGAACCAGGACTTCAAAGATTTTCTATGGTGTTAAGATCTGGCTAGGCCACTCCAGGATCTTGAAATGCTTTTTACGAAGCCACTCTTTCGTTTTCCAAAAATTCATGTCTAACATAGCGATTTTTTTCCAGACTCTCCTGGACACAGCTCTGATGATGAGCCAGTGAGCAAATTGGTCGAGTCAAAGGGGGCCAAGCGCTCAAGTAAACAGCAAGAAACTGGTGGGTGTCTGATTTGTTTATTAACTTTTCATAAAAGCTTCCTGTAACAATCCTGTAAAACTTTCACGCTGCTCTGTGTTTGATGTGTGATTTATAAATTTTTTTTGTATTTTGCAGGGAAGCGTTCAGGTTCTGAAGATGATCAGCCGCTGACAAAGATAATCAAGAAAAAGCAGAAAGCTAACAGAGAAGAGCCTTTAGGTTTGGACTCATTCATTGGACTGCCTCTCTCGCTTACTTCTTCATTTACACACTTACTGATTTATTTATTAATTTAAATACTGTTTACAGATTTATTTACTTACTACTTTGTTTACAGACCTACTGACTCACTCTCTTATTAGCAGATTTACTGACTTTTTCAATTATTTAAATATTTACTCACTTACTCACTAATTAATTTAAAGATTTACTGAGTCATTCATTCATTTGAATACTAATTTGCTTATTTATTTTACAGATTTACTTTACTTTTAGACTCACTTCATTTAGAGATTTATTGACTATTTCATAGGCGGTGTTGTTCTTAGCACAGTCGCCTCACAGCAAAAAGGTCCCAGGTTACATTCCCGGGCAACTAATTTTTCTGTGTTGTGGGTTTTCTTCGGGGACTCTGGTTTACTTTTACAGACTGTGTGGTTGACTGGCGACCTTCCCAGGGTGTACCCCCTGCCTTTCACTCACTTAACCCCCCCCCCCCCCCAATTTATTAATTCATATTTTTTATTTGCTGTAATTCGCAGGGAAGCTTTCAGGTTCTGATGATGATCAGCCTCTGACAAAGATTAAGAAAAAGCCACAAAAGCAAAAGGCAGACAGAGAAAAGCCTAAAGGTTTGGATTTGTACCTATTGACTCATTCATTCGTTACTGTCTTGTTTGCAGACTTACTGACTCACTCATTTATTTGCAGACATACTCGTTAATTTATTTAAAGACATACTACCTAACTCATTAATTCACAGACTTATTTATTGATTCATTTACAGACATACTGACTCATTTAGACTTATCACACTAATTTATTTACAGACTTACTGACGCTCTCATCAATTTAGACTTGAAGCTCTGAAGATTTAATGATTCACTTATTTAAAGTGAATATTTAAATATTGACTCATTTATTTAAAAACTGACTCACTTATTTATTCAAAGACTTACTCACTTTGTCATTTAATTTCTTACTGAATCATTAATTAAAAAATACTCACTTTATTTAAATACTCATGTTCATTCACTCATTTACTCACTGGCTCATTCTCTCAGACTTATACACTCACTCTCTTACTGAATCACTCGATTATTTATCATACACTTACTCATTCACTTCATAATTTATTAACTTATTGACTCGTACCCTTATTCACCTCTTGACACATTTATTCACTTGTTCTTTCTGTTATTCAATCATTCACTCTTTTTCTCATTTGCTGACTCGAATATAATTTTGCTATTTCTTTTATAAACAGACTCATTTTGTCACTGACTGGTTATAAAAATCTGAATAGCCTGTTGTTTTCTAGATGTCAGAAAGACAAGGAGCCCAAAAAAGCGTAAAGCAGTGACAAAGCGTAGAGAGTCATCAACATCGCTGTCACCATCGCCAGTGAAGTTTATGCAGAGGAAAGGACGAAAAGGTAGATCAGTGGCTTTTAACCTTTTGGAACTGAAGCCCCCCACAGGTTTATGTGGCACACCCTGCATAATGGCACATGGTAAAAAGTAAAAGATATATTAACAACAAAAACATCCAGAAAAAAATTATATATATTATATATACTTTATATGGCCAACATGTACATGAAGAGGGAAGGCATAGCCTAGTGGTTAAGGTGTTGGACTGATACCAGAAAGACTGGAGTTTGATTCCCAGCACCACCAAG
>JAOTQW010000008.1:1444479-1461511 GCA_026260075.1 Sisor rabdophorus
AATACACACACACACACATATATATATATATACACACACACATATATATATATATACACACATATATGTATAAACATATGTTGCCTTTCCCTAAAGAGAACCCTCCTGCTCTCTCTTTATCACTCCATCCCTCTGGCCAACTTGTTTCCAGCTGCTTCAGCACAATGAGCCTGACTCAGGGCTGTCAGTCTCTTTTCACCCATAAGTCTTTGGGCCAGTATCCGCTCTCTTCCAAGACAGCTGAATTTACATAACCATAAATCACTACTACCGACCATAGTAACACTGTGCACAACCAGACTCCAGAACACTGTCAGTTCAGATAAATGCCTTGTGGTACACTGTTCTTTTAGTAAAGCAGAGTTTTCTAAAGGTTCTAGGCTGTGAATTATACACTTGGTTTCTAGGTGGGGGATGATGTGATATTTTAGATATTTTTCCAACATTTAGCCACAATTTGGGGTATTAAATAAAGTGCAGGCAAAAGCAGCAATGCTATAATTTAATATTGGCAACAATGGATTGTGTTAAAAAGTAAAAAAAAAAAAGAATATATATTAATTTATTAAGCGGCGCGGTGGCTTGTGGTTAGTACAGTCAACTCACAACAAGGAAGTCCCGGGTTCGGGATCTTGCTGTGCTGCATTTCCATGTTTTCTGGTTTCCTTACACAGTCAAAAACATGTACATTAGGTTTATTGATGATTCTAAATGGCCTATAGAAGAAATAAGAGTGAGTATGAGTCTGAGTCTGAGTATAAGCCTATTTCTTTCCTTCAGAGTTTCATATTATATAATTGGTTTATAATCTACTGAACTGGTATTGATGTATTCATTGGTAGAGACCTCAAAGCACTGTGTATTTCGCTCTGGATAAGAGCATCTGCTAAATGCTGTAAATTACTAAATAATATTAATTTATTGTTAACATTTCCTAAGCTGTTATGTACATAATATTGATTGTTCTCGATAATATGTAGAAAAGAATGTTCTCACACAGTGCAATAGAGAATTATTATTATTTTTATAACTATTATTGTTGTTGTTGTGACAAAATTTGCATTAGAGTTTAAGATTACTTTGTAATATGTAAATACTTATACTTCTTTATCATCTGTGTTCTCTGTATGTGTGTATTATTGTGTATTGCTTTAAGAGAAAGATCCCTAATCTCGCTTCACAACAGTACAAGGTAAAGGGGTTGCTTGTTAGTTAAGGTGCTGAACTCATACCAGAAAGACCAGGGTCAATACCCAGCACCACCAAGCCACCACCATGGACCTCCTGAGCAAGGCTCTCAACCCCCAATTGCTCAGTTGTATAAAAGAGATAAATGTAAGTCCTTCTGGATGAGGGTGTCTGCCAAATTATATAAATGTATGTGTACAATGACAATAAAAGTATTAATTCATCTTCTTTACCTGCTTATTCCTGAATCCGGGGTCACTGGGGTCTGCTGAAGCCTATCCCAGTCTATCGCAGGGCCAAAAAAGTATTCTATTTGACATAAACTGTTGATAATATAGTCCAAAAACTAGTCTTATTTAATTCTTATACTACATATCATCACATTATTTACAATGCTTTGTGGCCAAATGTTTGTGGACACCTGACCATCACATCCACATGTTTGCTGTTGATGTCTTTCTAATAAGCTTTCCTCCCCTTTGTTGCCTCATCTAGATGTTGAAAATTAGTAAGCACTTATGTCAGATGAGAGAGTGGGGTGCAGTCATATTCATCTTAGAGGGTTCAGTAAGATTGAGAGCAGGGTTCAGAGGCTTGTAAATTTTGCTTTGTGCGGGAGTGCTATCATGCTGAAATGGGTTTGGATCACTTAGGGAGGCTACGGCATAAAAAGTTTTACCACATAATCGTATTGTTCCATCTTTGTGGCAACAGTTAGGAAAGAATCCAAACGAAAGGTTTTAAGTTGCAAATATAGTTTCTGGTTTGACAGCTGTCAATCGGTGTCACTCTTAAAATGAACAAGAACAAAATTGCTTATCATATTCAAAATAGGTGGGGGGGGGGCATTGCGTAGTGGTTAGCATGGTCGCCTCACACCAAAAAGGTCCTGGGTTAGAATCCTGGGCTTGGTGTCTTTCTGTTTGCATGTTTCCTCCCACAGTCTAAAAACATGTGCATTAGGGTTGATTGGTGACTCTAAATTACCCATAGGAGTGAGTGTGTGGTTGTGTGGCCCTGTGATGGACTGGTGACCTGTCCAGAGTGTACCCCTCTGCCTCTCCACCTATGTGTGCTGGGATAGGCTCCAGCAGACCCCCGTGACCCAGAGTTCGGAAATAAGCAGGTATAGAAGATTAATGAATGAATGAATTCAAAATAAGGGTATAATGATCAGCATGATTGCCTTACTGCAGGTTCGATTCAGGTTTGATTTCCGGGCCAAGGGTCTTTTTGTGCAGAGTTTGCATGTTCTCCCTGTTCTTACGTGGGTTTACTCTGGGTACTTCGGTTTCCTTCCACAATTCAAGAACATGTACATTAGGTTGATTGGTCACTTTAAATTGCCCAAAGGTGTGTGTGTGTGGTTGTTTGTGTGGCTCTTAATCCTTTTTACTAGAGGAGTTCTGTACCATAGCTGACCATGTGTTCTGACTTTCTAAAGTGAGATATGTGAGAAAAAACATTTTGCTTCATTTTACTTTGTATAATCATGAATGTGACATAAAACTGGGATTTAAATATAAATTATGCTTTATTTATTATCTATTAGCTGTGCCGATAAAGAGATTTAATTAACACTTGCAGACTCAAGAACAGCTTTGTGGTAAATTGTGTAAACTCACAACAGTGATTGGTCAGAGAGTGTTGATTGCAGTGCAGCTATCGTGGTAGTGCAAGTTTCTGTATACACATATATACATATACATATACATACGGTATGTCACATTAGTGAGTAAAAACTTTACTTTGCTACAAACTGTGTGTGTAAAGTAGTGAATGTAGGGCTTTCTTGAATGTTTGAATTTGCTGTTTTATTAAAAAACCCTCAACACACAGCCATGTCTAAGCCCCTGGCAACAAAAGTGAGTAGAACCCTAAGATAAAATGTCCAAATTGGGTCCAAAATGTATAGAGAATGTATTTTCCAGCGCTGGATTAACCCTATTGGACATGGACTTCACCAGAGCTTCACATTTTACCACTGGAATACTCTTACACTTCTTCATGACGACATCACAGGGCTGGTGGGTGTTGAAGACCTTGCTCTTCTCTGCTTTCTGTTTGAGGATGCCCCACAGATGCTCAATAGGGTTTGTGTCTGAAGACATGCTTGGCCAGTTCATCACCTTTACCCCCAGCTTCTTTAGCAAGGCAGTGGTCATCTTGGTGGTGTGTTTAGGTTCATTATCATGTTGGAATGCTGCCCTGCGACCCAGTCTTCGAAGGAGGGGATCGTTCTCTGCTTCACTATGTCACAGTACATTTTGGCATTCATGCTTGTGAAGTGTAGCTCCCCAGTGATGGCAAGACTCATGCAGCCCCAGACCACAACCCTTCCACCACTATGGTATTTGTCTGACCGCATTTTGCCAAGTATAAAGAGGGATTATGGTGTGTGTTTGTTTTTTAGGAGCTGGGCGTGGCCCCTTAGTTCTATTAAAAGGAACTTTAAATGCTTCAGCATACCAAGACATTTTGGACATTTCCATGCTCCCAACTTTGTGGGAACAGTTTGGAGTTGGCCCCTTCCTCTTCCAAAAAGATTGTACACTGGTACCAAAAGCAAGATCAATAAAGTCATGTATGACAGAGTCTGGCATGGATGAACTTGACTGGCCTGCACAGACTTCAGATAAGACTTTGGGATAAATAATAGAGGCGACTGAGAGCCAGGCCTTCTCGTCCAACACCAGTGTGTGGCCTTACAAATGGAAACTTCTGGAAAAATGTTTAAAAAGTCCCATAAACACACTCCTAAACCTTGTGGACAGCCTTCCAAGAAGAGCTCTCATAGCTGCAAAGGGTGGGCCAATGTCATACTGCACCCCTATGGATTAGGAATGGGTGTTCATATGCGAGAGAGGTCAAGAAATTGAGTACATACTTTTGGCCAAATAATGTATATACAAGGAGAATAGAGGAACATTACTTTAATGTCTCTCCCCCCCCCCCCATCTTTTCGCGCTCCCCAACATTGAAAACCACTTCTCTAAAACATTGAAAAAAAATACTAGTTCAAAAGTTGTGATTAGTTTAAAAAAGTTTTTGGCATTTTAATCTTATTTGATTATGCAGGAAGTGTGTGTGTGGCCCTGTGATGGACTGGCAATTTGCCCAAGATGTACTCCTCCTGCTTTTTGCCCTTCAGAGAGAAGGGAATAAGCAGGTATAGAAGATTAATAAATGATCATGCAGAATGCTTAGCAAATATAAAAGTAACAAACTCTTAAATTCAGGATGTGGCGATTGTTAGTCTAAAACAAATCCAGTTAATAATTCTAAAAATCCTAGGCGACAGTTTAGTATAAAATCCATTATTTGTCTGAGATTTAAGCCAAAACAAGAAAGAACTATAAACTTAATGGAGGAAAGATGAAAGAGAAGATGAGCGCATGAACTTTTTCAGGGTCTGAACCATACATAGAGAAAAGGATGAGAAGGTTTTCTGAGATTGATGTGTAGGGAGGAGACACAGTGATAACTCTTGAAGAAGTAGTTCTGTGATCAATAAGTACAGCATGAACCTAGCAAGGGATATACATTTGTGCCAAAAAATATCGATTGCAAACTTCATATTTACAACCCCATAGTGGGGCATAGAATGGCGTAGTATATTGCTCCTCGCTTGCAGAGGTCAACTTTTCACTGTCCCATTATAGTTAGATTGGTCCCTCCTAGGCTGTTTTATTTTGACAGGTGTCTGAGGCAGCAGATTCAATTTGGCTGACTGTAAACTACTAAAGAGGGAAACGTGTTGGCGACTCTCTTGCTGAATCATAAGAGCCAAAGAAATTGATGTAAATTTTCCTGATAAGATCAGCATCAAAATATATAACACAGTAAAAGCTGGTTGCACAAGCAAAGATTAATAACAAGACAGGCTGAATAAATTTGCGTTTATTTTTTTGTTCCTGTCTTTCCGAGTCATATTTACAGACGATATTGCTTATCCCTCCCTCCAAGTCTTCTATTTAAAAACGGCTAGAAAAGGCTTGATTTGACCGATCTCGTGGGCAAATCCTTCATGGTGGATAATCAGAACAAATCCCAAGTCAATATTTTAATTCAGATGGTTCAGGTTCAGATTTAAATGGCTGATTTGTTAAGAAAGGCTTAAAATAAAGTCATGCAGCATGACTGGAATTCAAACGAAACTTATATCAACAACTGACTAATGAAATCTTTGTAGTGTTATCAGAAGAGGACTTGATTTGGACCAAGACGAAGCAGTTTCTGAGCGAATAAATGGATGATTGGTGTTAAAGGCTGCTGTATCTTTTCAGAACGATGCAATCATTTCTTTCAGAGTATTAGCCTAACTTGATTTTGAAAGGAAATGTCTAGTGATTATGCATACAGAGTGAGATGAGGGTAAGATAAAGAAGCAGTAAGCTAAAAGACCACTCAAACGCTTTTCCAAAACAGGAGCGGGCGTCTGTGTGTTTTCCTGGTGAAGCCTAATTTGTTTGCCATTTTTATATCATTTATCTTACATTTTTTGCAGTGCTCTTCACCCCTAAGAAGAGAGAGAAGAAAAAACACACTTATCTCCCTATCCATTTCTCTCTCTCTCTCACACTACACTACACACTCTTTCATCATACACAAGCCCACTCTATCTCTCTCTTTTTAAGTCTCATCATTTCTTCCACTTATTTCTGTCTATTTCTCATTCTCTCTATCCTCACCACGCTCTTCCTTACTTTCTCTTTCTTATCCAAGCCTGTGTTTCGCTCATGCATATATGCACTTTTTTCTCTCTTTCTCTATCTTCTTTTTTTCTCTCATATATATACATTGTTTCTCTCTCTCTCTCTTTCTCTCAGTACACACCTTTTCTCACTCACTCACTCACTCACTCACTCACTCACTCACTCACTCACTCACTCTTTCTTTCTTTCTTTCTTTCTCTATCTTTCTATCTCTGTCACACCCTCCCACACACTCCCTTTCAGACTCTCGAGCTCTCCCTTCATCTTGCACAGCCTCCCCCTTACACTCTCTTTCCCCTCCAACACTCCCCTCCCGGCCTTTCAAACAGTCTCCCTCCCCGCTTAGATCCACCCCCCCTCCTGCCCCCGCCGTCTTGTTTTCAGAGCAGAAGGCTACACTCCGTCTCCGTGTTGGCTACGTTAACGGCGCGTAGCCCGGATGTGGATGCGAGCAGGTCTCGCCTCCGTCGCTACACACTATTACGCTCACGCTTACACACACTCACACACATTCACACACAGGCAACGTGCACACCTGGGCGCGTCATGTGACTCGCTACCTGGGCGTGGAGAAAGACTGACAGTTATTTTGCCTCGATGCCTTTTTTTGTTGCTGAATTGGCGGGTCAGTTGTGAACGCGCGCTGTGCCATACGTTGCCATTCTCTTTGTAAAAGTAAAATGTAAACTTTTTGCGGCTTTTGGGGTCATTTTGCGAGGAATTTGTTGTTGGCTTTGCTGGTTTCTTTATTTGTCTTTAATTTGAAATCAAAAACGTTGCCTGGACGTTGTTTGTTCGCTACTACGGATTCTGCCAAGGTGAGTAGAGTGGGGCGTGTGTGTCAGCGTGTGTGTCACTGTGTGTGTGTGTGTGTGTGTTTGTTTATGTAAAATAAGACTATTATACAAATTCTTAGCTTTTACGTTGTTGTTTTCGTTGTGTATAACGAAAAAAGTGGCGAAGGCGCGCCATTCAATCAGGTCGCTTACGCAAACGGGCAAGTTCGGAGATGCGGGGATACAATCGAAGGTTTTGTAAAATGTTTTTAATATAAGATATGAAAAGAAAGCTTCATATAGAGACAGACAGACAAAGCGAGAGACAGACAAAGCGAGAGACAGAAAGCAGCCCCGCGCATCATTAGGACAGGATCGTCGCCGTTGCGCGTGAAGGGTCAGACTCGGAGCGCGTTTTATTACCATGTTGGGCGGCTTCCTGTTTATTGTGCTGTATTTGTGTGCATGACGTGACCCTGAGAAAGTGCTAATAATCCGGCAGAGAAACAGAGTTTCGGTGAAATTAAACTGCGACGTAGTCACGCCGTAATTGATTTGGAAAGAATGCGTCCAACAGCTGGCGTCTCGGACGTGTGTGACTCGAAAACACTCGGTTTTGTTTGGAATCGAATCAAGGGTCGATGCTTGGTAGGAAGAACTGTTTCTCTGTTCTATACACGAGGCTTTCATTTGCTATGTACTCTTTCTATAATGTGTGTAAGAAACTTACATGCAAAGTTTGGATTTATAGAAAAAGACCTCCATATTTACACTTCCATATCCAAAAGGGATTTATGAGATACATGCAAGAAAGAGGTGCTGAATAAAAGTCAAACCTTCTTTATTTTTCAAAGAGAACAATATAGAAAATATTTAATAAAGTGTAAACATTCAGTAATATATCCTGGTATACAAATGATTCTGTGCATCATCAGACCATCTGTATACACTTAGACAGTCTGGCAGTGATCCTAAGCATAAAGTTACTACCATCAAATGCTTCCCGTTTCTGGTTTCATTTAGCATGCTCGTAAATATTGTTTTGTGTGTGTGTGTGTGTGTGTGTGTGCAGAAATTGATACAAAATCTCCTTTTTAATGTGGTTGTTAGTTCTGGTGCTTAGACAAAAGAGCATAACAGTAGGTCCCATTCAGGGATGTCTGATGGGGTCTTCGTGCCTATCAGTCCCTGACACCATGTACCATTAGCCTTAAACCGAGTCCCTAGTTCTCTCAAAACGGATCTTTACTGTTTGGAAACTGCTTGTTTTGTGGGTTATTATAATGAAATAGAATTAAACAACGATACTTTTATAAGGAGAAGTAATATGGAGGCTGTTCTCTTTGTGTGTGTGTGTGTGTGTGTGTGTGTGACAAGGACTGGGAGTGGCACCAATTGCTCTTTTTCACTGGACACTAAGGGGCATCCAAACCCAAACCCAGGCCATCTGTTCACACATCTTTGTTTTACCAAATCATTTACCACATCCACACTCAAAACAAGGCTTAAAAACTGTCATTGTGCTTTATTTTCAAAGCTTATCTTGTCTACGTAAAATAGATAGAAATGTCTGCTGTTTCGTTATCAGAGACAGAAAGTGGCGATAAACGATTTCTCAATATGGCACAGCTTAGAATGACCCCATTCACCTTCACTCACTTTGCTTTTTTTCCCCTCCAAAGCTTATCTCTGAAATGTCATTGTCATATTACCTCTCATTACTCACAATCATAAGCAATTGTCATTGAAGGTATTCATCCTTTTTTAATTTAAAGGATAAACTATTTACACCTAACATTGTAATACAATCAACAAGGACAACTTAACTTTGTGTTCAGTCTTCAGGCTCTGTTAGTTATGTGTGCCTAAAAAACACTGGACCTGTGTGGAAGCTGCTTATTTTCTATTTCTCCTTTAGAATATCTCTGTGTTCAGAGGCCTAATTTTACTTTCCCTTTTACCGTTGTTCTGAAAATTACTGTCATTTCGGGATCTGTTAAGCTTCTCTGTGCTCACTGTTGTTTATTTTGAAGTCATCTACTTTTACTTTGAAGTAAATGATTCACCTGGAATTTTACATAATAACCTATGCTTTATCTTAGAAGATTGCTTTGAGCAGCTTCAGTTGGTCATATGTCATAACACAAGCCTGGCAAAAAGTGCAACCAAGATTAGACAGGCAATGTTCTTTTTATTACCATGTACTAAACTGTTTCTCACCATGTACCTTTATTTTTCCATGTAAAGATAACATCTTTTTAAACCAACAGCTGTCAGTGTGATGACTTAAACTTGCCACTGTGAAAAGTCTCTAAAAGTAAAATTTTCCTCTCAGTCAAACTCGGTTTTGCAGTGCCTGTCCATAGCTTTGTTAGCAAGCTTCACAAAGTGCAGATAAAGCTTCTTACTTCGGTCTTTTTCTGTCAGACCTCTTCATGTAATGTGCAATACGACTGCAAAAGTTTTGCATCAAATTAGTTGAAGGCTGTGACTTCAAATCCTGTCTTTGGTAATATGTTGATAATTCATTAGAATGTAATTTATATACTGCCTATGAGTACGTCTGCATTGTAGTTTTATAAGTCATTTGGTCAATTTAATACTCTACCAAAAAGCCTTTGTCAAATGAATAAAAGGTAATTTTTCAAAGCGTGAGAGTAAATGTCAAGTCTGGTTTCTAACAGAAATTAGTTATTGAACGCTTGTATTCTGAAGATTTCTAATTCAGCTTTTAAGACTACGGTCCCCCCAGACCCATGAACCCTTGATCTAATTGTATTTTTTTTTTAACTTAACAATATGGTAGGCTAATAGTTAATAGTAGGCTCAGCTTCGGCTGCCACGCCCACAGACCATAGGTTAAACGTCAGATGCATACGAATCTGAAAATGTACACAGCAAGTTAAATCTTAGATGTCTAGTGTGTGTGTGTGTGTGTGTGTGTGTGTTTTAAGTCCATTTCAAAATGATCTCCCCACACTTGCGTGGATTTACACCGTGTATTTTAGTTTCCTCCCACAGTCCAAAAACATGTACATTAGGTTATTTGCTGACTCAAAATTGCCTGTCCAGGGTTTACCCTGAATAAATAAACAAATAAATGAATGAATGAATGAATAAATAATCATTATTTGCCTGAATGTAGGATGTAGAAACATTGGCTTTCATTTTCATATGCCCATAAACATAGTACTGAACAAACCACCAGGCATTGGTCACTTTACATGTCAGTGAGATGCCATTTTTGTCAAAAAAAGATGAGTAATGGCTCTCTCCAAAAATAATCACATCCGTTGAAAACCCACATCTTTTAGGGTAAGCTGAAACAGTGTAATTCTAGGTACATTTTTGTGTAATCGAACTCATCAATGTCCAAGCCACTGATCTATATGGCCAATAAAACATCCATTTTTTTTTACATTTGTTGTATTTTTTTATGCATACACAAACAAGACACAGCCGCTTTTGACTTGATGAAAAGTAACCTGTCACTTGACTGTATGTTCTGCTTTGTCTTTAAATCAGACTTGCCATATTGTGTCTAGTGCCTATGTTCCTTCTGCAATTGTTTTCTGACAGTGATTAAATTGTTTAACTAAAATAATTTTCTGTGACATAATGTTGTTTAGAATTTTCCTACTGTTTAGTCATTACTGACATCGTCATTCTTCTTCCACATGTATTATGTAATGGAAAACTGACACTGGATGGATTTGCATAAAGGCTACTTTTCTAAATGAGAGATTTCTGTAAATGACTAACCTGTGATAATTCTATTACAAGCACACTTTGGTTTCCTATAAGTCACTTTTGGATAAAACAATTATTAAAACTCATAACTCGTAAAACCCTGTGATGCTTTAAGATGTGTTGTAATATTAGTTGGTGATTTCAATTTACACTTTTTATTTGTTCCATACAAAACCATACGAGATTTAAAATGCTTTCTAGATCAACGATAATAAAAGGATAAAGAAACTATTTATCCGGTTCTTATTTCGAAGCTGTCTCTGAAACAGAAAACAGTATGCTATGAGTGACTTGTATGAATTGTGCACTGTAGCAACCCCACCCTCACCCTTCCCCACGTTTCTCCTTCACTCATAAGCTCAGTTTAAACTGATGGTGGGAAATGGAAGAGATGAGGTGAGATCACACATACACTGCAGCAGCTGGCATTGTCGGCATGATCCAGTCTGGGCTTGACGCCCGTTCCTTATCCGTAGACTTTAAACATGACTGGAGTACCATGATTTTGATTTTACGGTAGAACATAGTGCTTTTTGTTACTTTATTTTTCCCCCTCTGTTTCTCACTGCCAAATTAATACTTAGTTTGTCTTTCCTCACCATAATGAAATTAGGTTGATTTGGAAAACCATCTCTTTGTGTACCTATAGGATGTAGAAACATTGGCTTGACAAAATTATTGTCTATATAAAACTGCTTTATGTAAAAAAAAGATTAATAAAGTGTGTAAGTGTGTGGGCAAAGTATAGACACACACACACAGAGATTCAAACCCAGCCTAAAGGATGGTGAGCTCTTGGTTCAAAGGGTCTGGTTACGAGCATGAAATGAGCATCAGCATAGAATTAGCCTCACAGGGGAGAGTAAGAAACGCGGTCTCTTCCCATCAACAGAGAATGATCTAGCAGAATGATATGCAGAGATAAGAACTTCTTGCATCTCAACAGACACATGTTTTGTCATAATATGATTGCACCATTTTTAGTAAATTAGTTGATCGTTGTGGACTTTTACACACACACACACACACACACACACACACACACCAGGATACTTCTGATTGAAAAAAAAAATCTATTATAATAATAAATGTAATTTCAATAAATCATTGTAATAGCGACTGGTAGAGATGGAGGAGATTGGAGGCAGTCTTGCTATTCCTTTTTGCGTTGTACCTTTAAATTATCGGGAGCTAGAGAATGAGCTGGGTAAAAAGATGGATGGATGGATAGAAATAGCACTTGTCCAACTGTCACTTTATTGCTAGATTCTGTCTCTGTAATCTTTTTTTTTTTCACATGGACATAAGCCCGCTTTGTTATTTTTTTTTACCTATTGTGTTTTCACAAACTTACATAGGTACCTTCAGAAATCTTTTACACAGGTACCTTCAGAAATCTTTTACACTTCAGTTGTTTAATGAACAAATAATAAAACGGTTGACATTTTTGGTTGGTGATGGTGCATTATTAGGAAATTTTAATGGTCATCCACTGAAAAAAATCCAAATAAAAAAACAGTTTAGTTCTTATGTTTTAGTGATAGCATATAGCAGTTTGCTTAGCTTCCAGTTTTGAATCTAACAGTGTAGGAGTTTTAATAATAATATACAGTTAAGGCCAAACTAATGGTTGAAATAATACTGACCCAGGGACTTGTGTATCAACGCTGTCCATGCACAAAAACCTTGCATACGCCAGCTTTCATGCTCACGGTCAGATTTACTGGAATTAGTGTAAAAATGTGCCTTCCTCCGCTTAACTTCGTATCTGGGGTATGTACATTTTTTATGCTTTTGTCTGTTGAAGCCTCATGAAGGCAATAAAAGTTGCAAACATTAAATATTCGACTGGACACACATTTATAAATATATAAAAGCTGCATCTAAAGAAGAAACACTGATGCTTCCCTACAAAGCCAAAAAATGGAAACACACCATCCTAGCTCCAAAGCACACATCACTCCTCCAATAGCCTTACGCTCCCTCAGATCCACAAGTACTGCTTGACTAGTTCCACCATCTCCTAGGACTCAAGGTTGGTCTGTCTCCAGACTTTTCTCTGTCCTGGCATCAATATGGTGAAATGAACTTCCCTGGCTGTCAAACTTCTGGCCTGGAGTCACTGGCTGTCCTCAATAGATGCTTGAAGATGCATCTCTCTTTTAAACATCTAGCACTCGACATAAATAGAAAGCACTCGCATAATAACTAATTTAAAGAGAAAGTATCCATACTACATTTACATTTACAGCATTTAGCAGACGCTCTTATCCAGAGCGACGTACAAAAGTGCTTCAAAATTCATCGTTGACCTTCTCAATACTGATACAATAAGTATTGTACTTGTTCAACAGTTTCATTGTACTTTGTTTTGTGATCGATTGTACCAGTATCGAGCTGTTCAAAGATGTGCCTTATAAGATGTGCCTCCAACACTATTGTATGCTTCTCTGGACAAGAGCGTCTGGCAAATGCTGTAAATGTAAAATTGTAAAAATCTTATACCTGAAGTGAAAACATTGCCGTTCAATAAACATGCAAATGATGCACAACTAATACACAATTGCACATAAATTTTGTGGCAAGGTGTCCTGGGTCAACCCATGAGTCATATGTTTTTACCAACAGCACAGTTGGGACAAGGCACCAAGCTGGCAGGCTGCTTGATAGGCGGCTTCTTGGCGAGTGATGCATTGATGGCTCTGTTTAATTGTTGTGGGTTTTTTTGTGTTTAGTTATTGAGTATCAGGAGACTCTGATTATCCACTAAAGACATGGCAATTGGGCAACTAAAATGATTTAGCTGATAGCATTCCTGCTATTCAGTCTGTTTCTTATTTATGTGTGCACAAATTCTTTAAGATGCAAAAGATAGGTAGTTTAAAATCCCTGAGCTAATTTTGGTTCGCTACACTGCATTTATTTCCAAATTAAATGAAGACTGGTAGGCTATGTTAAATGAAAGGGAAGCAAATAAAAAAATTAATTAATTACATTTGGGACATTGATGTAGTAAATCCAAGTCTCCCACAGCAGCGGGTACTATTCCAGAGAGTAAAGTGTCGCCCAGAATAGAGGCAACTATCTGCTCAAAGGATGTAGGTTTATTACCTCCATGTACCACTGCTAGTTCTTCGCTTAACTTCTACCTCTATGTCAGATAATTTCTTATTTTCTTAATTTCTTAAGCTTGGGTATAGTGCGATTTTTGAAATCCCAGAGGATGATGTTACAAATAAGATTTTTTATCTGGTTTATACCTTCGATAGTAGTACCTCCAATTCGCTTTTCATGAAGTCTGGTTTCTTGCTTGCTTTTGCTATTTTTTGTTTGCTTACATCAAGGGGAACTTATTACATTCATTCATTTTCTATACCAGCTTATTCTCTAACTCTGGTTTACATTGGTCTGCTGGAGCCTATCACTGCCACATAGGGGGAAAGGCAGGCTTACACCCCAGACAGGTCATCAGTCCATCACAGGGCCACACATAGACGAACAACACACATACACATACAAATACACACACACACACACACTAATGTACATGTTTTTGCAATGTGGAAGGAAATCGGAGAACCCAAAGTAAACTCACGCAATCTGTACAGACAGACCCCTTGCCTGAAAATCAAAGCGGGACCTTCTTGCTGTGAGGCAAAGTGCTAACCACTACGCCACCCCTCCACCCTCATTAATTAAGTAATTTGTGGGTGGAGATAGGGTAGAATTTTGTGCTTGTGTTTGTGCACTTAATTTCAGGTCAATTGGGATGTACAAAGAGAATATGCTTGGGAAGCTCTGTACGCACAGTTGGATAAATATGAATTTTTACAGCTTTGTAAAGCTTATGTGTAGTATTAATTCTAAGTCTTTGTACACGAGGCCGCTGTTCTTGGTTCCTATAAAGCTGATACAAACTGTTAGAAATCAGTTCTGCTAGAAACAAAACATTCTATAGTAAGACAAAAGAAGCCAGTCTAACTTCTTATTACAATTGTACATTGTCAACATTTCAAGGTGATAACTTTGAAATTAGGGCTTTTGTATCCCTAATGCTTAAATCTGTGAGAAAACTAAATTTTAAGATAAATTTTTACACACTATATATGCCTGACTTAGGGATGGAAGTAATAAAACATTTGGGTTTTTATATTCATACCCACACTCCATCATGTATTGTTAAACTAAAGTTGTAACACCTCCATTTAATTCATCATTCTAATCCAAGCAGCCAGTCCAAATCCTGATTAGACCTGCTTTGATTTGGGCAATTCTCAAGTTGTGCTGTTGGACTAAAATAGAAAAAAAAGATAGTTGCTTTGTGTTTAAAGCTATGAATTATTATATAGAATCTACATGAAGCATGTTTTTGCAGTTTGATTTCCTGTTCTTTCAATAAAAGAATTTCTAGCTCAGTTCCCACTCAGTTAAAGACCCACTTCATGTCCCTGTCACCCACATTGCCACTCTTGTTACTGCAGTAAAGTTTATCTTTCAATTTTCGAGAGGTAATACTCTAAGCACTGGAGTTTATTTTTTATTTCCAGAAGCGTAATGTCTATGTTAATTCCCAAACAGAGTAAATGGTTCACTTTAGCTGGATTTTTAATTATCATGTTTATAATACTTCTCACAGGTTTGCAGGATGATGTGGATTGTTGAAACAAAAACCCACTGAAACAGTTTATTATTTGTCTCTGGGAGATTAATTATGAAGAAGATTGGATGGAGTTGTAACTGCTGTGACAGATGGAGGAAGGGTCAGAAATTTGGCAGCAGCTGGAAGCCAAGGTCGCCTCAGCATGGGGTGGATTTTGCTGGCATGAAGTGGATCAGTCAAGAGAAGAGAAATGGTTGTTAAACTTGTGTTAAATGACTCATTCAGGCCTCAATAGAGTCTATAAATTGAGAGACACTTTTGCTTGGAACTGAAAATGGAAAACATCTATTGGTTGCATATGTAACCAGTGTTCCCATAGCGAACAAGCCACTGCATGGAAGAGTTTTGTTTTCTAACATTGGCTCCAAAGCACGTGTGTAATTCAACCAATGAAAGAGCATTACTCCACGGGCACTTGATGTCATTGACCAGGAAGTATAGCTATAGAAACACAAGCAACAGCATGCCTTTGTAAGCTTTCATTCAGTGCAACAGAGATCCTAGGTGTGTGGTGCTCAATTTTTTTCTTTGAGGAAACATAACTGCATGCTAACCTTTAGACATTCTTCTTTTAGAACTTTAACTGTGTTAAAATGCTTTTGGAAAAAGATACCCACATTACCATAGCACATAAATGACTGTCCTAGTATTTTATGTGGTGACTGAGACGCAAGTACCATGGATCCTATGGTCTAGGCCACATCTTTATGGTGGAACAGGACAAATGTATGTGGGCCTAACCCATCGCCCTCCAAAGTCTCATATTGGTACTGTAATACCAAGGCTCTGAGGGCTACCCCCTTCCAGGTTTAAAAGGCCAATGGCCTTTTTAAGAAAAAGTGAACGTCACATAGGGTCACATTCATAGCCATCAGATATACCTTCAGAGTGGACGTTATTAGCCAGGCAGAGGATTGTTCTTGCAGGAATTTCAGCACTAAACCAAGGCAGTTAATTGGGTCCTGCAGTTCGTCCCTGAACCAAAGGACAAAGAGGTTCCATTCTTAGGCATAGAGTTTCCTCTTTGAAAATCTTAGTTAAAAAGCCTTGTGATAGGAGGTCCCTAGGGGCCACAACCATAGCTTCCATAGCTCTGGATGGGAGCTATGAAGGGTGGTCCCTTCTGCAGGGCCTGGCCGGTCCTGGTATTTTTGCTCCAGAACTTGATCATGATCAGGGGAAAAGGAAGTGGCCTCAGTCATGTTTGGGCTTGGAGGCACCAACGAGAACCAGAGCAATGTGTTAAGTCTCGAGATGCAAAGAGATCTATTTCCACTTGGCCACAGGAGAAGTCTCCATTCCCCAGGCCTTAGCCCCTGCTTCAATGTGATATCTGCTTCCTGATTCAGGGACACCGGGATATAAAACTCAACGAACAAAGCTTCCCGTGGGTCCACTGAAGGATCTGGCTCACTAGCTTGTATGGTGGTCGATGTAAGCGATCAGGGACATGTTGTCTGAGCATAGTAGCATGTGTCAGCTTAGGTCTGGCAAGAAGCGCTTCAGTGCTTAGAAGATCTAAGCATGAAGCATCAGCACTGCCTAGGCCTAAACTGTATTGTATCTGACCAGATTTTCAACAAGTATGCTCGAAATAATTTTGTTGTCTGTAAAGTCTTTTAAATTAGAGCATCAGTTTTCTTTTAATCCAATCTGTTAAAATTTGTTTTGTTTTGTTTATATTGTTCAGTTCAATTTAATTAATTATAATGTGTCTTCCCAGCTCAGTAAACATGGAGGTATTTCAAATTTATTCATTTATCTTTCTTACTCGCTTATTCCGAGAGCCAGGGGGTACACCCTGGACAGGTCGCCAAACCATCGCAGGGCCACAGACACACAACCACATGCACTCACATTCACTTTTATGAGTCACCAATCAATGTAGATATTTTTGGACTGTGGGAGGAAACCGGAGTACCCGGAGAAAACTCACGCAAGCG
>JAOTQW010000008.1:1488450-1499158 GCA_026260075.1 Sisor rabdophorus
AGCAGACCCCCGTGACCCTGGATTCGGGAATAAGCGGGTAAAGAAGATGAATGAAATCAATATTTATATATTAAAGGGTAAAATAAACAATAAAAAAGTACAATAAAAAAATCTGAAAACTAAAAGTAAGGTGAATTTAAAAAAGACAAAACGAAATAAACTGCATTTTACAATTAAATATGATAAAACTAAAACCAAGTATATAGAATAATTCTGAACAAAATTAAAATAAAATATAATTTTTAACAAGGGCGGAACGGTGGCGCAGTGATTAGCACGTTTGACTCACAACAAGAAGGTCATGGGTTCGATTCACGGGTCTATCCTTGCGGAGTTTGTGCTTGTTTACCCTGCGCTTGCGTGGGTTTCCTCAGAGTACTCCAGGTTCCTCCCACAGTCCAAAAAAAACATGTGCATTAGGTTGATTGGTGACACTAAAGTGAGTGAGTGTGTGTTTGTGTGTGTGTGTGTGTGTGTGGCCCTGCAAAGAACTGGCAACCCGTCTCTGCCTCTTACCCTATGTGCGCTGGGATAGGCTCGAGCAGACCTGGTATAGAAGATAAATGAATGAATTAATGAATAATTTTTAAGAGAATAATAGAATTTTTTCTGTATGTATTTAGCTGTAGAGCACGGTGGCGTTGATACCTCACAGCAAGGATGGTCCCGAGTTCGATTCCCAGGCAAGGTGTCTTTCTGTGCGGAGTTGGCTTGTACCTCACAGGGTCTATTCTAGCTTTCTTTGGGTGACAGGCAAGGATACAACCTGTACATCACCCCATTCCATCACAGGACCACAGACAGACAAACAACCACACACACTAACACTGACTGCTACAGGCGATTAAAATTTAAATCTTAAATCACCAGTTCACCCAACATACACGTTTTTGGACTGTGGGGGAAAAACTTGAGTACCCAAAGTAAACCCACACAGAAGGACGTGATATAAACTTGGGACCCAAGCCACCGTGCTGTCCCAGTGGAAAAATAAACACAAAACAGGGAAAAATGTGTAAGCTATTAGGTTATAGATATTCTGGGATTCCCAGGTCTAGATGAGATCCGGGTGTTGGATCTGGTCAAACTATTTCCTGAATGTCCTGCAGGAGAAATTATTTGATTTTTGCATCAGAGAATTCCTGAACCCATTGATATACTGTAAGTAACATGAAGTTAATGTTCAGGATTTTCTCTAATATTTAATACAGCACATTGACAAGATTGACATGTTTTTCTTTGCTCTTGGTTATAACGACATCATAATATATCATTGTGACACTCGGGTTTGGTAGCCAGTTTAGTTTTCTGGCTCCAGTCACCATTTATGTATGCACATCTGTTTAGTCGTGGCCAAGGAGGTGCAGTTTTCTGCTCAGATGGACAGAATTAATCTCCATCCTGCTTTCTTGGCTCCATTTTTTTTTCTCGCTCCCAAGGCCAGGATTTTAGGGCGTTCAGTAATGCAAAATTGGGCCCGCTCTTTTTGCAGCTGGAAACAGCTTTAGAAGATTAGGAGGGGCTTTCTCAGACGTGTGTGTTCTCCGAGTTGGTCAGACTGACAGAGAGGCTTAATTCTGGGTCAGGAAGAGAAACCAGCTCTTCGAGCTCATCAACGCAGATTAACTGGAGCGTCTGCTCTAAATCGTTTGTGTGCATAAGTGTGTGTGTGTTCCTTTGCTCTAGCTAAAAAGACAAGACAAATGTAGACATGTGTTTTTCACAATGGAGAAAAGGAACATGTGTTAAGTGGTGGTGACTAAAGGATGGACACTTGAAAAGATGCCGGATACACTAAATTTTTGCAGTGAATCACAGCCATGACCTTGTTTTGTACAACCAGACTTTTGGACCATATGAGCAGTGTAAACTAAAATTCTGATTCAAGAGTATGATTCTAATTCTCTTTCTAAAATTCGATTGGAAGACTAAATTTGAGGAGATTCAGGAATATCTATTGTTGTTTTTGTATAAAGGAACAACAGTTACACTTCTATACATACGACAGTAAAGAAGATTTCAAGTGCAACATTGCTTTAATACGACAAGAAATTCAACTGACATGATCGGGCTGCAGGCGTATGCAGCGCTCCTTTTTTTGTTCCTTCTAAAGAAAATAGTTAGGAACAAAGAATATAACTGGTGTGCAGTAGACGGCAAAATAAATGGTGAGATAAACTGTGCAGTAAGTGGTAAGATGAATTTGTGCAAATAGTGTTTAAACTGTCCGTGTCAGACAAGTATACTTGCATCCATTTCATGTGGTGCTGTGAATCTTAGTTATGTTGGTTTGTGTGTTTGTGTTGAAGTAGATCTGTTCTAATTATTGAGCAGCCTGATTGCTTGAGGAAAGAAACTGTTATACATGCTGATGACTACTGCACAGTCCCTATGCACTCTATCAGGGATGCTGTCCGTTCCAGCAGCATTCCGTGCATTAACTCTACTCAAAGTTTTCTTTACATCAGCCATGGTTAAACAGAGCACCTGGTTGATGAGAGAGAGAGAGAGAGAGAGAGAGAGAGAGAAGTTGCTTCTGTTGGCTAGGGTTTCACCTGCATTTAAACTAAACTAATGAGTTCTCTGTATGCTGGAATTAGCATAACAGAGATGCGGTCTCAGTAACCGAGATGGACGCAGGGTTCTGCTCAGTACCCGCTGGGAATCGTGTAAACTAGCATGTTTTTCCCTCTTGATGCTAAGTCCACAAACTCATAGAATTTAAGAAGCACTTGTATGGTCGAAATCTCTGGCGATGTTAAACAGTCTGTTGCGATGTGCATTCTGCAGATCGTTAATAGCCCCATAGAGAATACTAAGCATTAGCGTTGGGTGAAATGTACACTCAATAATGAGAACAGTACTAAATTCCCTAAGTAAATAAAATGATCTGCATCTAATAGACACAAACTCCACTAGCAAAGTAGAAACAATCACAGGGTCCTGGCCAGAGTTTGTTTTAAGCCTACCAAGGACACCCGCCTGCTTGCCATGCCTCTGCTTCCTCGCGCATGATTTCCCTTTCCTAGTTATGGGCATCAGGTGGTGCAGAGGGCTGCCGGCCTGGTTCCCATAACAAGCCGTGGTTGCGAAGTTAGTTGCATACATTGTCTTCTAGGTGGGTTGCCACATAATTATTGTACTTGAACAACATCTGGCGGTCGTATACATGAATGTGTGGTGTCCATGTGTCTTTTTTGTCCGGCTAAAAACATGAATAGAACCATTTTGGATTTGGAGTGGCCACAGCGTTCTTCTGACGTGCTGCCACCTAGGATCGTGCCCAATTGCAGTAGGCAATAATTCTTTTTAAAATTTATTTTTTATGTATTAATGAGTAACGTTTATTTAGAGCACATGGTATTAGGTTTGGAGAGTCTTGTCTCCAAAAATCTACAAAAAAACCCCATAAGCCCCAGAATCGAAAATAGTCAAATTGTGCCTATTAGTATTTAGGCACCTCTGAAAAGTGTTTGACCAATTAGATTACAGGATTGTTGTATTCCCGTATAGAAATTCTTGTATACATTCAAGTAATAGGCAAAAAGCTGATTTAATGTGAAATGAACTTAATTTCAGCCCAACCATTTTTTTTTTTATTTTTTTTTTTGTTTAAACTGATTTTGAATGGGTTAAAAGCGATGTGTAATGCCTGTTTTTGTTATTATATCTATATTAGTATCAGACTAACCTTTTTGTCTCATAGGACTGAGAAACCTCATAGCACACCATATTCTGTCTCGAACACTTCTCCCATGGTGGAAACAAAATTAGCACTGGCTGTGAAAGTATAGAGCTTCTGCCAGAAAAATCCCACTGTAAGATGTTGCTATAGACATAATTTTGTTTTTAAAATAAGCACGTTAATTCAAACCAGTGATTCAAGAAATAAAGCAGCAGGCACTATTATCCAAGCTGCTGTTCTAGAAACCAAATCAACTTTTGACCAATCAGAATAAGAAATCTTATAAGGGTTCAGCAGTCTTACATAGTCAGAGCTTTAGATTGACAGCAGAAGGTCTGGGCCCCAAAGCAGCTTTAATTGGTCAGGAGAGCAACTGACTGCCATATAAAACAACCAATTAGAGTTGTTGTTGTTTCCTTGTCATGCAACCAAAGGTAATTGAGAAATGCATGCATATAAATAAGTCTATGTCAACAAAAACATGTTTTATCTGATCTAATAAAAATTAAAAGCACACCCAGAGATCCCATAGAATCGTATAAAAAAAACTTGAAAACTGAAAAACGACTTGAAAACTGTTTTTTAAAACTGAGCTAGTTATGAGCTAAAGATGTCATGTAATGTATGTATGTATGTATATATATATATATATATATATATATATATGGGAAAGAATGGTTGCTTAATGGTTATTACTGTTAATTCAGCAAGAAGGCCTGGGTTCGATTTTGCATGCGAAACTTGCATTGGTTTACTCCAGGTACTCCAGTCTTCTTCCATGGTCCAAAAAAACTTATGTTAGTTTAAATGGTGATTCTATGATGCCTTAATTTTTGTGTGCGTATGTGCGCGTGCGTGTGTGTGTGTGTGTGTGTGTGTGATCCCGTGATGGATTGGTGACCTGCCCAGGGTGTATCCCTCCTTCCTTTTGTCCATCAGATGCCTGTGACAAGAACAAGGGGGTATGGAAATAATTCATTAGGTTTAGCCACACCTTCATTTTGCTCCATCTTGATTTTACTCATTAATTTGACTTAATCACAGTTTAATTAGACCTACGTTATTTTTCGCATGCATTCATACAGCATGTCTGGATCTGTAGTTTGACATGTGTAGCAGTTTGAGAGAACTGAGATGAGTTGTGTGTCTGATTGTTTACTGACTACCAAGCTGTTATCGCACACCACGGAAAAGCTTCTGCAGTGCAATGTCTTACACACTCGCTGGATTTTTATTGTTTTTGACAATGTGTGCATTCTGCATGGAGCTGCGAGGGTGAGGGCACGACCATCTGTCTACATTTCATAAACAATATCTTGTATGGCAAGCTTTTGTTTTGTTCTGGCTTTGTAGAGCGCAGCATCGTTTTGGGAAGAACTGTAGAGTGTAGAGCAACAGTTAGTCACTGGACTTTCTCCGATTAAATGAGTTCATGAAGGGGTTTCTGCTGTAAAATTATGTCTGTAGGATGCGTTGTGTTAAAAAAACACTTTATGCTTATTTATACTTGCCTCATGACTATTTCATTAGAACCAAAG
Organism: Sisor rabdophorus; assembly: GCA_026260075.1. Classification (NCBI taxonomy): domain Eukaryota; kingdom Metazoa; phylum Chordata; class Actinopteri; order Siluriformes; family Sisoridae; genus Sisor; species Sisor rabdophorus. Next base: position 1,493,674 of record JAOTQW010000008.1, read on the forward strand.
ACAGAAACTGGAGGAACTTTTGTTTGTGTGTATATGTTACTGTGAATGTGCGTGTATTTTTTGTAAGGGTGAATTTGGGAAAGGGTGAATCATGCTGGCTCAAGCAGCCGCGTGCAAATTCTTTATGGCCCAATGGAGCAGAGAAACACACACACACTCACACACACAGATATATACCTACATATATACACACAAAAAAAATCATTTCATTTCATCATTCCTCTGTTCAGCCGTGACCCAAGAAACCACGAATGCATTGCACGGGTCATCTGCAAACATTCTTGTGCGCTGACCCAGAGACAGCAAGACTTTTAGACTTGATTGGTCTGTTTTCATTGTGACAAGAACAAAATGAAACCAAAACACAACAAGCCATATTGCATGTTCGACTCGAGTTTTCTCAGAGCCCCCTAAAAAAATGTAGGCTAGGATCTCATCAGAACATTCTAAAACCCTGAACCAAGTCTTTTTTTTTTTCATTGGTTTAAACCACCACCACATGTCCTGCTGCTCTGAGGTGAGGCAAACGTTTATATAGGAGATCAAATCAGGGTTACGTAGGCAAAGCGGAATTCCGGACCTGCCCACAAGGTCGCTTTGTCAGCGTTTAAAGGGCACGCTTAAATGTCTTTTAAAGCAAGTGATTTTTTGAAATGTCAGACTTTTAGGGTGGGATGTGTTTGTGTGGGTTTGTGTATTTGTGTGTTTCCTCTCTGTAAATTGACAGCAGCTCCATGCCGTTTCTGGCAGCTGTCACTCCTCTGATTGTTGTCTCCCCTCCGCTCGTTTCCCGAAATTCAACAGCTTTCCTTTTAAAACTGTCAGCAGCCACTCTGACACATGTTCTTCACAGTGAAGATACATTTATACGAGCTTTCCGCTCCTCTTCACCAACCACAGATCTCTGACACTCTCTGTCACACTCTCGTTTTTATTCGCTTCTCTCTCGCTTTCAGCCTCTCACTCTTTCTCCCTCCACTTGCCCTCTCAGCAAGATAAAATTGGTTTCTTCTCTATTAAAGATTCCTTCTGGCCTGGCTCGAGACTGAAAAAAACCTAATGTTCACCTAAGCACTGCAGGTGCTTAGGAATATAGATGCCCCAACGTCACAAAGCAGAATAAGTAAAGTATAAAATAAATCGCAAGAAAAAGCAAAATTGCTTTTTATTTTGTATTTTAATTTTCCAGTGGATTTTTTGGGGTTCAACACTAAATTTAATTCTGGAAACTTGTCATTTTACATTAAAGCATGAAGTGGACCGGTGTATGGCTGCGGAAAGCAAATTGCGCCTTGTTGCCATGGGAGCGCTTTCTTATTGTGCTGTAGGGTAGTGAGCTGCTGCGAGAACATGAGCCCACCTGTTTTCAGTCTTTTTTTTAAAGCAGAGCTTCCAGCATGGGAAAAGACTTTTGACACGAATCACATAAAACATGTATGAGTTCTAAAAAAATGATTTAAAGAACTGAGAATCAAGCGATTAAACTGTGAAATTCAATTTTGGAAACGGCTTTTTCATCCTGTTCTGCTGTTTGATAGAATCTGGCTTGTTTTACAAAGCAAAAGAACATGAGCATTATGATGCTAATGTTGATGATAATGATGATAATTGATAGTTTCTAATAGTAGGGTGTTCTTAGACTTTGGTGCATCATACATAGTTCATTTTCCTCCTCATTTCCCACATTTACAATGCAACTATCCTCCTTCCTTTTTTTTCTCTGCAGCTTCAAAACTTATTTGCCATGCATCATGTGAAAGAAATTGGCTCTAGATTCAATCTGCAAACTCCCTTTTATTTATTTGAGCATTCTTTATTTTCATCTTATTGTCTGCCTTATGGCTGCACCCACATGCTGGCAAACTAACTAACCCGACTAATACCGCAGTCTGATTTTCACTGCCTCCAACTCTGATCGTCATCTGTCCCTGTTCTGTTCTGACTGTGGTGTACCACTACAGCCAACTTTACACACACTTAGACACACACACTCTCTCTCTCACACACACACCTGCGTGTTTAGATCGCCCCTCCTTAATCAAGTCGGACGAGCACACCTGTGCAAACAGATGTCCACAAGGATCGCTTACTCATAAAGATCACAGGAAGGGCCCCTGGAGAGAGTTGAGACCTTGCATGGGAAGCGTCACAGTCATGGTCCTTCTTTATGTTTTGTCTTTAATACAATTTGCTTAGTGGGTATGGTTTTAGGGCCAAATGTTTTATAAGTCACAGCACACAACTAAAAGTAAGCCCTAGGTATGGATTTCCATATGTTTTCTTAAGTTTTTGTCATTAATGAAATTCTAAAAGCCTTTTTGAATTTTTCTTTCAGTCATTATAGCTTTTAAGTGTAATCATCTGCTGCATTTGCACCTTAAGCTTCAATTATTGTCAGCTTTTCAGGCTCTAAGGACCCCCCCTACATCCTTTGCAGTCCACAGGTGTCCATTATTGTCTTCAGAAGAGGAAGGAGAAGGAGGAGGAAAAGGAGGAGGAGGAGGAGGAGGAGGAAGGTCCTTATTTGAACGTCTCCAGAAAAGTTGAATTGATGTTAATGATTAGTTTGCTTTTATGTGCTGCCATGTGCTTTTGGGTGATCTGAAGAGTCAGTGACAGTTTTCTGGCTAGATTCACAGTTACATTTGCATGATGGTGTTTGCTGTAGTAAGAAATATTTTAAGCACATCAAAATGTTATTAGATAAAGAAATTTTGTGTTTCACAGCTTGGAACTCATGAAGAGAGATGTCCAGACACGCCCAGATGAACCAATAACACACACACACACACACACACACGAAATCACAGCATTCTACTGTGTCTAGAGCCACACCCTGAAAGCTGAGCCAGATTCTCGCAGTGTATCCATATGAGCTCATGGATGTGTACTGCCGATTCTGTCGTCATCCTGTTGCCCACAGACACTCATGCCATGCACAGAAAATGTTACACCCACTCCACACACACACACACACACACACACACACACACACACATTAACAGCTGAACTAGCTGTTATCTGGTGTGTTTTTATTTAAGCGGTGCAAGGATTGCCTAATGATCTATTGATTGCCTCGTCATTGACCTCAATCAGGTAGAACAGGTCAGCAGGCTCAGACACATCTCTGGGGCTCCCCATGCATCTCCCCCTCTCTTCTTATCCTCTCTCCTTTCTGGAACAGACAACAGCTTTGTTCTTTCTCTCTCTCTGTCTCTGTCTCTCTCTCTCTCTTTCTCCTCTTCCTGCTGTTCCATTTCATCTTCTCGCACCATTCTTCCACTACTCCACAGGGATTAACCATTACAATGCTTTTAACATTAATGTATTTAGCTAGCGCTGTTACCCAGAAACCCAGCTCATTTTTTTTTTCTTTAACGCACAATAACAAGAAAAGATATACATTTGTAATCTCCCTTGCTAAAACAGTGTGTTGTGATCAGATCGCCTTGGTGAGCAGCGTTGAAAAAATCAAAAACCCTTAAGCTACAAATTTTTGTCGCAGAGTAAAGATCTTGGTAAACAGCATGTCAGTACTCACTCTTCCTTATTCCCATAATCCCCAAACTGATTTCAAGACTGTCGGTGTTAAACAAGACACAGCTCATTGGGTGTGTCCGTTTCTTTCTTCCTGACCAACAATTTACTTTTCTGTCAGTAAAACACCAAACAAATAGTACAGAACATGCTTACAGCTTACAAAAGCAATCAAATTGTTTTTCATGTGGTGATCAGTTTCCTCCAAAGCTTCAGAACAGAATGTAACACTTACTTATATCTAGCATTAATCATGAATCATTATGACTCATACCTATGTTCAGGTCACTGTTACTGATCGAGTTTAAAAAGCAGATTTATATATATACCGGAGGACTGGAGATCCTGAAACAGATTTTATGTCTGCCTCTAAAGAAAAATGGCAAGCAACATCACATGGGTTAATACGATTAAACAGAAAATTCAATTTTTCCCCAAGATTTATTTCCAGCCAACTTGATTAATTGATTAGTGTTTTTACCAAATTGATCATTGTTAGTTACTAGAGTAAATTCACATCAGCTTTTATTGCTAGTTTGCAAATTACAGTACATCCATTGGCTAAAAAATGACCACTGACAGGTAAAGTGAATAAATAGCACACGTCAAGGTATTGGGTAAATTGAGCAGCAAGTAAACAGCTCAATATCTCTCAGTTTTGCAGACAGAAAAAATGGGCCAAACTTGAATGGCTAGACCACTGCGTTAGAGCATGAGTTACTACCAGAAAAGGTCCAAAGAATAACATTCAGTAACAGCTCATATGGTCTAATATACACTATCTTGCCAAAAGTATTCGCTCTCCTACCTTGACTTACATATGAACTTAAGTGACATCCCATACCTAATCCATAGAGTTTAATAGAATGTCGGCCCACTATTTGCAGGCATAACAGCTTCAAGGTGTCCACAAGTTGTGAGAGTTAGTTTATGGGAATTTTTGACTAAAAACCCATTTGTAAGGTCACGCACTCAAGTTGGACAAGAAGGTCTGGCTCTAATTCTTCCAAAAGGTGTTCTATCAGGTTGAGGTCATGATTCTGTGTAGGCCAGTCAAGTTCATCCACACCAGACTATTTCATCCATTTCTTTATGGACCTTGTTTTGTCATGTTGAAAGAGAAAGAGGCCAACTCCAAACTGTTATCACAAGTTGGGAGCATGGAATTGTCCAAAATGTCTTGGTATGTTAAATCATTCAAATTTTCATTTCAGTGGAACTTAGGGCCAAGATCAGCTACTGAAAAACAACCCCACACCATAATCCTCCTTCACCAAACTTTACACTTGGCACAATGCAGTCCCTCAAAAAACATTCTCTGCCAAACCCAGACTCGTTGATCAGATTGCCAGATAGAGAAAGGAGATTTGTCACTCCGTGGCAGCGTGCTTTACACCACTTTGTATTGCAGTTGCTCGGCCATGGAAACCCATTTTATGTCTTCCTGAGCTAATTTGAAGGCCAATTGATGTCTGTAGTGATTGACTCTTCACACTATGCGCCTCAGCATCCACAGAACCCGCTCTATTTGTTTTCGTGGCCTACCACTTCCTGGCTGAGTTGCTGTCGTTCCCAAACACTTCCATGTTCCTATAATACATCCCATCACAGTTCAAGGCTGGAATTCACTGAGCTCCTGAGAGCGACTCATTCTTTCACAAGTGGTGGTTAAAACAGTCTGCATGCCTAGGTGCTTGCTTTTATACACCGTGGCCATGAAGGTGACTGGAACAGCTGATTCCCTTTATTTGCATGGGTGAGCGAATACAATATAGTGTATAAATATATTTTTAGGCAAAATATTTTTAAAAGGAATGTGATGCTCATTAAACTGTACATTTATATTTACAGCATTTGGCAGACGCTCTTATCCAGAGCGATTTACAACTGAGCAGGTTAAGGGCCTTGCTCAGGAACCCACAGTGGTGGCTTGGTGGTGCTGGGAATC
>JAOTQW010000008.1:1542870-1555670 GCA_026260075.1 Sisor rabdophorus
TGTGTGTGTGTGTGTGTGTGTGTGTGTGTGTGTGTGTGTTTCAAATGTCTTTCAGACAAAAAAATGTCCGCGTTTTGAAAACCCAGATCCTGTCCTTATTCCTGTTGGATATAAAACACGCATCAGTTTTGAGGGAGTGAATCTGGAGCCCTACAGGGTGAGCCATCACTTCTAGATATTCTCGATTGTAATCAATTCACCAAATGTGCAGTTTTGCACTTTTAAACAAACATTTATGTCATTGTCTAATCATGTGGAATCTAGGTCTGGAATCTTCAGCTTGATAATGTTCACAACAAACTCATGGGAATGATAAAAATATAACCCTGTGATCTGGAGCATGGCTTGGTTGCTGCTGGTAGATAAACCATAAGTTTAGTTGTTTTAGGGGTTTTCACACACACAGCAGATACAAGACTTTAGAGGGGATTTAGCAACACACATTCAGACAAACCTCTCGTTCATTCGTCACTGGATACGGTTCCCATCGATGGGAATTACATTATTTGTTTTCACTGCTAGGAACAAAGAAATCATTTAAGTAGATTAGCTAGGCAAAATAAAACACCCGGTGGTAGTTTAAAGCTTTAATGCTGCATGAATGTGATTCTATTACAGTGTTTAATTTGTTCTACAAATCAGACATTAGCATGTTTAGTAAATTATTTTGTAGCAAAGTGGTTACATTGCTAACTGTCTAAAATGCAAATGTGTAACTGTAGTTAACTCTGAACTTAGTGCAGTGGTCTGATGTGTACAATTTTAAAGTAGTTTATTAGTTGGTTAAAGTTTTTAGATTTGAGCAGAATTCTCAGTTTTGGTAGCACCATCTACTTTGAACATACAAATATTGTTGTGCAATATTTGTATGTGTTTCTTTTTCTTAAAATATATAGCCCTTGTAGGTTGGGTCAAAACCAAAGTCTTTTTTCTTATTTGAGCTTCATATTAATCACTGCTATTGAGTGTAACAAGACGAAGACATTCAATTCTGAACATGAAATGTAATATTTGGCAACTGGGAAGGGAATGAGGTGTAATTTTCTTGGCTTAAAATGAGCTCAGTGGTATGAAAGCTGTACTGCGGTGGTTAAAGTGTTGGACTGCTAATTGGAAGATTCGATTCCCACTAAAGTCTCACTGTTGACCACCCCTACACCCCCCACCCCTGCCTTGACCCATATTGCTTAGTTGTATAATGTATAAAAGAACTAAATATAAGTCGTTCTTGATAAGGGCATAATTCAGCATGCAGTAAGACTTTAGTCATTGGTAGGAACTGTGAATGTTGCAGGGCAAAGAGTTCACCATTGGGACAGAGCTAATGAAACAGTTTGAAGATGATGTGAAAACTGAAGAGGGGCCATTTTTTTCTTTCAGTGGCTACATGGTGAGTAAAACTGATATTGTATGCTGATCTTTATGTTCTTTCTCTCGCTCTCTTTCTCTTACACACACACAGACACTACATCATCAAATGCCTGACACACAAACACACACACACACGCACACACACATTATCAGTGTATCTATACACAATATGCTTGAAGTAAACCCTTTTGATTGATTTTTCTGGTCATTAGTATTCGAGCTGGCTGTCACTTAGGTCCTCTACCCCGGGGATATTATTATTCTGTCAGAGCGGTTTGACCCACTGTAGCTCAGAATACATTAAAATTCTCTTAACTCAAACTGAAGTTTGAATTATTATTATTAGCATTATTGGCAAAAGTTGCATAGATTTGACACTTCAAATATAGTCCATCAACCAAAATCAGTGTTTTTTCTCCTCAAACCAGCTCATTAAAGTAGACTGTCATTATATAATAACACAAAATGATTGTATCAAATTGCACAGATGGATTGCAATTTTTTTAACAGTAGGTGGTACTTTCCAACAAAAAAAATCTTTATCGTCCAACATGGTTTTAAAATGAAATGGATGAAACATCCTCTAACAGTTATCACTCATCCAGGACAGAATCTGTAAACTCAAATCTCAATTTTAAATCTCAAATTACATCATCCAAGGGATCATGTGGTGATTGATTGTAATGTACGATTTACTAAAAAACATAAAAAATGCAAATGAATAAGACACAGGGAGGTTGGGTTGTTTTTATTCATTCATTTATCTTCTTTACCCACTTATTCCCTAAATTATGGTCACGGGGGTCTGCTGAAGCGCACATAGAGAGGCAAGGGGTAGACCCTGGACAGGTCACTAGTCCATCACAGGGCCACATACAGGCAACGCACAATCACACCTATGGGCAATTTGGAGTTACCAATCAACCTAATAAACATGTTTTTGGATTGTGGACGGAAACCAGAGTACCCGATGAAAAACCCACACATTCAAACCCAGGACCTTTTTGTTGTGAAGCGACCGTGCTAACCACTACGCCACTGTGCCACTCGGGTTGTTTTAATTTTTTATTTGATATTTTCTGTTGCAGTTATATTTCTGTTGCAGTTACACTCACTTCTATGGGCAATTTATCATTACCAATCTAATGTACACATTTTTAGACTGTGGGAGGAAACCAGAATACTCAGAGTAAACCCATGCAAAGGGATGGAAAACATGCACAAACTCCACATAGAAAGGTCTACCTGGGAATTAAACCTGTACTATTTCACTTTTTTATTAGTTGAAGGATTGCTATGTATGCCAATATGTACTGTACTGTAGTATATCGTCATATATTGTTTTGTGATCTATGTATCGCGATATGATTTATATCGGTACGCCCTTGTCACTACACATTCTTATTTACTTAAAATAATTTGCATGTGATGTATTTACAAGCCCTCACTAATTCACCATTAACCTGTGATAGCTTTCAATCTTATAAACTTAGCAAACTGTTGTTGTTAAAGCATGACTTTTGGAACACTGCACCCCCTGTTGATTAAAGCCAAGTTTTTTTCCACCAGTCCTGTCTCTCTGACTTTTAAAAGCTTCTGAGTGTAGCAGGGAAGCAGTATGTAGCAGTGCACTACAAGAACAAGCCTGGAACATCGATTCTCTTCAGCTCTGTTGGACTCGCTGCCAGATGCACTTCCAAAAAGAAGTGCTGGGAAGTTTGTGAAAAACCGAGTGTCTTCAGATATCAAAAAAATACCCCTCAAGTGTGATTATATAACAAACAAAGACACCCCCAATCAGCTATTCAGCTGAAGGAAAAAGATAATTATCTTGTAAGAGTGTCAGTACACCTGTCAAGCAGGTTCTATTGTACAGCAAGTAAACAGTCTGTTTACTAAGAAAAAAAGAATAAAGAACAGAATGACACTTAGACCACCAGATCAGAGCATCTCAAAGCAGCAGCTCTTATGTGGTGTTCCTGCAGTAAGGATTGGACTGGCCAACCCTTCTGACTGACTAAACAAAAAGGAACACAATTGGTTGCCAAACCCTGGTTATAACCTAGCAAATATTGTCCAAGAAAAGACAGCTAAATGTGGAAATTGAGTGATGGGGGACATAAATAAGGCACCTGATCGGTGTAATGTAGAGATAGCATGTCTGTTCTGATCAAAAGGCTAACTGCTAAAAAAGTCAATTTTGAAAATTGACCTTTGGAAATTGTTGTTATTTGTGTGTGCGTGTGTGTGTTTTAAAATATGTTTGTATCATATACAAAATAGCACTGATGGATTTCCTTTTGCTTTGTGGTGATTTATTATAGTTTTCCTATGACACGGCTCAGGAAATCAGCATCCTGTTTCATATTAAAGACAAGAACACTGAGAAGAAAATTGACAGCACACTGAATGGTGAATTTTCTATTGTTTATGTATGTAATTGTTGTATTGTTAACGTTAGGGTTTTTTAAAGCGCTGTTGTGCGATAGGTTTTTATGTTTGCATGTTTTCTTTTTGTAGTAACATTGTATAACTGTTCGCTGGGCCGTGAGGACTGCAGCCTGTGTAAGAACACAGACTTCAAATACAACTGTGTGTGGTGTGCCCGGACTCGCTCCTGTGTGTTTCACAAACTGTGTCCTAGCGATGAGGAGCAGGAATGTCCAGACCCTGTGATCTCAGAAGTAAGTTCCACTGTGGAATGATAACACGGGTGCCTGAACATTTATATGCGTTTTTTTTATAGGTTTTTTTATACTTTTTTCTGTAAATCAATTATCTGTTAATTTGTTGTCTTTGTACGTTTTTATACAAGGGGATTTTTTTTTGTAAAATATTCTTTTTGCAATTTGTGTATATTTTATATTGGCTGTTTGTCAATACTTGTATTTATTTGAAGAATAGTTTAATTTTATCTAGTCACATCAGCACTATATGTCATTAGATCTTGCTTTCAACATGCTGTAAGAACCTCCGTCCTTTAGATTTCATTTTTTTTTTTTTCTAGATAACTCCACGCTACGGTCCACTGAAAGGAGGCATTTCAGTCACCATCAAAGGTTCCAACTTGGGCATTCACAAGGACGATATAAGAAGCATCTCTGTAGCAGGAGTTCCCTGCATCCACCAGGAGGAGAAGTACTCCGTTTCTACCAGGTGAAGTTGTAGATATAGTCAAGAAGCTTTTGTATGAAACCTCCGGATCCTCAAAAGTACTGACTCAGTAATGTTGGATTTTTTCTATAGTGAATTATATCTTTCTGAGTGATACAGGTAGGCAGTTAAGGGCTAAGGACCTTGCTCCAAGGCTCAACAGTAGCATAGTATTGGTTGTAACATTTAAACCACAAAACCATCACTTGTCCCCAATGTAGAGACAATAGGTTTGACTCCAAAGTACATTGTGTAACTCCTAATATTTCACTAAGCACAAAACTTTTTCACCTTGTGAAGATGTTATCTGACAGATGTTATTTATCATCTGCTCTTTCTAGAACAAAAAAAAAAGAATGAAATGCTTAAGTAGTATTTCTGGTGCTAATCTGTTCTCTAACCATGAGCCGGGTTGTACCGGAGATTCCACACTGAGCTTTTAGGCTCACTTACATTGCTTATGTCAGAGGGAGGTCCGGCTTTGTGTATGCTTGACTGCTAACAAGCCTCTCAAGTCCTGAGGCGAGAGAGAGAATGTTTGTGTGTGTGTGTGTGTGTGTGTGTGTGTGTGGTTGTGTGTCAGAGAGAGAGAGAGAGAGAGAGGAAAAGAGAGGAAGGTAGAGAAAGAGCTTTCTCTCTAGGCATTATTTAGCCAGGTTTGGATCAGCGTGGTTCCAACACATTTGCAGCACTTCAAGCCTGAAGCTTCAGTAGATCTCTCCAACTGAAATCTACTCCACTTGTATTGTCAGAGATGGAGTTATTGTTGAGTACAGAACAGCTGCATCAAAACATAACAGCTGCACTATTTGTCTGCATTGCCTGTGGAGAGACTACTTAAACTACTGCTTCCTGTTTGCAGCATAGTGTGTGAAATCGGTCAAGTGCTCCACCGCGGCCCGCATGAAGGTCTCGTGAAGGTGGAAGTCAAAGGGGAGAGGAGAAGCAAATCCTCAGTCTTCTTTACTTACCGGGTAAGTCACAAGTCTCATCCATGCAACATGGATGCATTCTGTATGGAAAGAATAAATAAATGAAAATGATTAATTCGAAATATAACAGCAGAAGCTCTCAAAAAATTTGTATACATTTGTATGTATTTTTACATCTTAATTATTGTACGTTTTCTAGTTTTGTAGTTACACCTAATATGGTAGAATGTATACAAAGCAAGTTCATGTAAACACAACAAGAAAGCAGTATGTTTCAGTACCATCTGTTTTGCTTTTTCATTGGCATGTTACAATAACACCCCCCCCCCCCTACACACACACACACAAGGCAATATATCTCTGTCAGCTTAGCAACAAATGCTAACTTTTATGTATTAGCATATTTCATCGCATGAGTGTTATTGGTACTTAACATTGCTCTATTCGTCCCACAGGGCTTAGCACAGGAACCAGTGTTTACGTGGTCATCTGATATCCTCTTGTTACCGTGGACGTGTGTATGAGGGAGAGTGATAAATAGCTAGATTAAGAAAAAACTCTCAAAACAGCCTTGAAAAAAATATAAGACCCAAACTCAAGGGCGTTATGATGCAGTTATGAGTAGGTGGTAACAGAGTTGATGTCTTTCCCTGTCAGGTTTTTTTAAGTCCCCACTCACTCAGTTAGCCCCTGACTGATCGCCAGTAGCACTTTTAGTCTGTAAAGTTTCAATCAGCTTAGTTTCGCAAGGTGTTCATATTTCTAATCACATTACTGCATTGCAGGAGCTACCAGCTTTTTTACTTATTTTGCAAGAGGATAAAAAGAAACAAGGAATTGAGGCAAAATTGTGATAAGCTGAATAAGTACATATGTTAGCTCCAGTAACCTAATCAATGGCAAGATTATTTAATTAGATTTGGTTGCTTTTTAAAAAAATAACCCTGATGGCTTCTTTCTTCAGACTCTCCTTACATTTGCGATCACTATTTTATTTCCCACAGGACCCCAAGCCTGCAGCAGTGCAGCCCAGGCGCGGTCCAAGAGCGGGAGGAACTATCATAACCATCACCGGCACTGACCTGGATACGGCTTCTAAAGAAGACATTGACATCTCTGTGGGTGGAGTGGCATGCCCAGTGTGAGTGCAGTGTTGCATCATGGGGAATGTAGTAGGGTAATTGGCTAAGGAAAGCAGCAGGGCACACACATAAAATTGAGTCAGCAGACCTTAAGGAAAGTAATTACTCATATCCTGTCTGAGTTGGTGTATCCATGACCTTATTTGCCATTCCGTGCTCGTGTTCTCTTGGTTTCTGCTTAGACACTTAGCATTTTCTCTCTTCACATTTTAATGCCCCACTTATCTTAACCTTTCCCCTCAATTTTCTTCTCTGCTACTTGCCTTTTTACTAATTTTCTTTGAGTTTTGTCTTTTTTGCTTAATTTATTTCTTTTCACTTAATGCATCTCTATCTCTCTTGCTTATTTTATGTCTTTTTGTCTCGCTTATACTATCTGTATATAAGTGTGTGTGTGTGTGTGTGTGTGTGTGCGTATCTATGGTATTTTCATTGTTTGTCTTTGCCTGTGTAGTTCTGTCTACAGAATTAGTGTATGTCTGTTACATTGTGGGCCTATATATGTGTATCTGTGTCTATCCTTTATGTCTCTCTCTCTCTCTCTTTCTCTCTTTCTCTTTTCTTTAGTGAGGAGTTTGATAAGCAGATCACCTGTAAGGTGGGGCAGTACCGAAACGAGAAAGTGCCTTCTGATGCCCTGCCTGTCACTGTGCGCTACGGGAAACAAACCATCATACAGGTGCCTGCCTTCTTCCAGTTCTCTAGCAACCCGGACATTTCCGACCACCAGCCCAGAAGCAGCTTTGACTGGTAAGCACTCACTGATTTACCCTTTCTTCAGTAAAAAATGTGTATTATAATCAAATATTAATATTAATGCAACTGTAAAAATGCAGGTTATTAATTTTTAAATGAAGCATTTAATTTATTGTTTAAAATGTTTTTTAATGATTAATATTGAACATTTGCTCTGGATTTAGTCTTACTCTTTCTCCTATCATAACCTCCAAACTCCTTGAAAGGTTTTCCACCATATTTTGACTTTGTGCTACAATAATTAATTTACTTTGTGCTACAATAATTCAGAGTTCAGTTACAATAGTATGATGAGATCAGGCACTAATATTGGGTGAGGGGTTCTGGGGAACCAGAGTCTGTGTTTCAGATCATTGCAAAGGTGTTTAGTGGGCTTAAGTCAGAGTCAGGATTCTTCACAGGACACTCCGGTTACTCCACTCTAACCAGAACACAGCACGTCTTCATGGAGACATCAGGGGATTTGTGTACAGGGACAGTGTCCTTCTGGAACAGCGATAGTCTCTTAAATTATAGTGAAAAAATAATGGAATGCTACAACATACAAAGACATGTTTGATGACAGTGTGCTTCAGAATTTGGGGCAACAGTTTAGAAAAGACAAACGAGTCTTTATTTTACCCCTGCATTTGTGTCACCCTTGCAGCGGTGGCAGAAAGATCAGAGTGATGGGCTCTGGTTTCGACCTCATTCAAAAAGCCACTATCATAGTGCAAGCTTCAGCTGACGAATGGTCTGGAGTTCACTCTGCTATGGAGGTACAGCTTCTTGATCTGTGAAGAATAACTGTTTGTGTTGCTTGTAATTTATTCTCTTAAAAAAAACCAATATCTTCCTTATTGCTCAAATTCTGCTTTTACTTATTTGCTGTGGCACATAGTTACAATTCCAGGGTTGGTGTAACCGAAACACCAACAATTAAACATTTTATTAGGAGAAAAAACATCCTTATTATTTGATGAGGCTCTTGAAATTATTGTATGCAATTCTCCTTGAACTCTGTGGGGGGGGGATCAATTATTTTTTTAAACATATGTAAAATATCTGGCTATTTAATTGGAAAATGTCAAATAAGCTAAGCAGCATGTTTTATTATTGCTGTAAGGATTGAATGAATAAACTCCCACTCGGAGAGCAGCAAAGGGGAATGAGGGGAGAAATCTAATTCGCTTCCATTTAGGAGCTGCCTTAACACAGCGCCCGGCTGTTCGGCTTGATTAATGCAGAGGGCAGCATAAGCGAGCGATCCTCTTTTTATTCATGGCATGTGTGTTTGTATGAGGAAATACATCTATTTGAATTTTATCGTGTCCTATTTTCTTGTGTGCTTCCAGTATAGCCAGGAGGCTCACAGCAAGAACAACACCATGCTGCAGTTCCTCTCCCCTGCTGTGAACAGAACCTACGAGAGCCAGTCCTTCAGAACTTTCATCCAGTTGGACAACATGATAGAGGAGCTCAAACCATTTGATTACCACCCAAACCCCACTTTCAACGAACTTCCTAACAAAGTCATTCCAGAGAACAGCATGATCATTGTCACGGTGGGATGAAATACTTCCTTATTCTGGTTATTTTAGATAGCTTTGATTGCAATCCATCATGCAGTCTAAACAGCTGTCATGATAATGTATATTTTTGCTATCCAGGGTCGGGGTTTTTCCAAAGCCATGACAGCGAAGGAAGCAGAGGCGTTTGTGGGCGACGTATCTTGTAACGTTAACACTCTCCAAGATGACAAGCTTTTTCTGGATCCACCCACCACCACTCCGAAATCTCGTTCGAAGAGGCAGCGGAGAGACACGACATCTGAACCGCTAGATCTTTTGGTGGGTTCTTGGTTTATCTCTGCTCAGATTCTAACTGGCCTTTATGTATTTTATGTATGTTAAAAAAATATCAGGAATTCTATAAGACACCTTTACCGAGTAAACACCATGTCTCTGTGTCTGGTATTTAGAGTTCTGACTTTTTGTGTCATTTCCTTTTACAGATTAAGTTTGGTAATGGCGAATGGTTGGTCGGCTCTGTGCACTATGAGAGGAAGTATGAGGTGAAACTGGATACAATTATCATCCCGGCAGTTATCGTTCCAATGCTGCTGATCATAGCAATCTCGATTGTGTGTTACAGGTAATCAGACTCCTACCATCTTCAGAGAACTAGCTAATGCTCTTCAGTAGGCTAGCTGATGGAATTTATAATACGATATGGGCATAGTGGTAAGCACGGTTGCCTCCCGGGTTCGATTCCCAGGCAAGGGTCCCTTTGTGCAGAGTTTGCATGTTTACTTTATGGCTTTCCGGTTTTCTCCCACAGTCCAAAAACATGTTTTGGGCAGCACTGTGGCATAGTGGTTAGCACATTCGCCTCACAGCAAGACTGTCCCAGGTTCGATTTCCGGGCAATGGGCCTCTCTGTGTAGAGTTTGCATGTTCTCCTCTATAGGTTTCCTCCAGGTTCTCGTACATCATGTAAATGATGTACATTAGGTTGATTGGTGACTCTTAATTGCGCGTAAGAGTAAGTATGTGGTTGTTCATCTTTGTGTGGCCCTGCGCAACCTGTCCAAGGTGTACCCCTATGTGCGCTGGGATACGCTCCAACATAACCCTGTGACCCTGAGTTAGGGAATAAGCAGGTACAGAAGATGAATTAATTCATTTATAAATTAATAAATGAATGAACGATATGATAGATAACAATTTGTCAAAAGATATCCACAATGTTTTTATTCTAAAACATAATTGTTATGTGTTTTCAGGAGAAAGAGCCAGCAGGCAGAGCGGGAGTACGAAAAAGTAAAGCATCAGTTAGAGAATCTGGAGGAGAGTGTTCGAGACCGCTGCAAGAAAGAATTCACGGGTCAGTACAGGCAAATCTTTTCCAACACAATTGTTTTGCACACTGACATTCTGCAGTGTTGTGCTTTAAGCATCCCAAGTTAAATCTTATGGACTTTTCTACCATCTTCTCTTTTCATCTTCATTTCTTGTGTAAAAAATTTAAGATTTAAAAAAGATGAATAAAAACACAAACCTTTAACATATTTCTCTTTGTGTTTATATGTATATCTTCATAATTAACTTTATTATTGTTTAACTGCAGATTTGATGATCGAGATGGAGGACCACACAAATGATATAAGTGAGGGTCGCATCCCATTTCTGGACTATAAGACCTACACGGACCGTGTCTTCTTTTTACCTTCAAAAGATGGCGCCAATGATGTCATGATCACAGGCAAACTGAATATTCCCAAATCCCGCAAAGCTACAGTGGCCCAGGCTCTCAATCAATTCTCCAACCTGCTAAACAGCAAGACTTTCCTCATCACTGTATGAAACCATTTTTTTCTACCTTAAAACTAACACTTTTGATCACATTTTTGGTATGTCCTGGGTTCATTGCTCGGGCAAGGTTTTTGGTTTTCTCCCACAGTCCAATAACATGTACATTAGATTGATGGGTGATTCTAAGTTAGAGTAAGTGTTGTTGTTTTTTTCCATGTGTGGCCCTGTGATGGACTGATGTCTGTCCAGAGTGTACCCACCCAATGTGTAGGCTTCAGCAGACCCCTGTGACCCTGAATTAGGAAATAAGCAGTATAAAAGATGAATGAATGAACTTCATTTGTTTGGGCCAAAACAGTTGGTAAAGCAGTCATTTTTTGGGCTATGTCTTCCTGTAGGCAAATTTGTTTTTCTGTAGGCAAAAATCATTAACTAAGACTGATCCCCTGGCCAAAATCCTTTGAGCAATAGGCTTCCCCTCACCAAAATCCCTCATTTCATTTCTAATCCAGTTTTTAACCACAGGTCTTGCTTAGGCCTTGTCATCAGGAAATTCTATTATTTTCATGCCTTTAGAGTTGGATGATTGGCTTTCTAAATATGTAAATGAAGTGTAAATTCTGTTTCAACAAATAATACAATCCTTTTATAGGATTTTTTCACAATTCCATTGCTGTTACCTGCTGGGGATTTATGTTAATAGTGCAAGCAGAGCCTTTATTTCTGGCGCATTTACACTTGTTCTCTCATTATGTTAAGTAAGATTGAGCCCTGATTAACCCACTTTTTATTACACCAGTCGCCTCCAAATATATCCCACCTATAATAAAACAAATATGGTGTTGGCCCCTTCCTGATTTCTTTTTTTCTTTTTTTTGCATGTTTGTTACACTTTGATATTACAGATCATCAAACAGATGTAACTATTTGTTAAAGGTAACACAAGAAAACATATGCAGTTTTTGAATTAAGATTTTTATTATTACGGGAAAACAAAATCCCAAACTACATTCCCTGTGTGAAAACGTTTTTTTTCCTGTGTGAAAACTTTCTTCTAAACCTAAACTGGTTGGGCCACCCTTTGCAGCAGCAACTGCAATCAAGTGTTTGTGATAACTTGATTCAGTTCCAGATTTTTGTTCCACTCATATTTGTAGAATTGTTGTAATTCACCCACATTGGAGGAGAGCATTAACCGCCTTTTAAGGTCATGCCACAGAATCTCAATAGGATTCTGGTGAGGCCACTTAGACTAGGCCACTTAGACTAGGCAAGTCTTCATTTTGTTTTTCTTTAGCCATTTAAAGATGGACTTGCTGATTTGTTTTGGATCATTGTAGAACCCAAGTTTGCAGAACCCAAGTTTGCTTCAGCTTGAGGTCAGACATTCAGAAAATGGACAGCAGAATTCATGGTTCCATCGGAAGATTTAACACAGCAAGTCTACTAGTTCCTTCCAGTACACTCCCACCCGCATACTGTACTGTTGGTAGGGTTCTTTTTCTAAATAGCAGTGTTACTTTTACTCCAGATGTAATGGGATACATGTTAGTTCACAGAGTATTTTTCCAAAAGTCTTGGGGATCATCAAGATGTTCTCTGGCAAAACTGAGACCAGCCTTTATGCTTAACAGCTGTTTTTGTCTTGGAACTCTGCCATGCAGACCTTTTTTTGTCTCTTTATTGTGGACTGAACACTGGTCATAAACACTGACCTTAACTGAGGCAAGTGAGGCCTGCAGTTCTTTAATTGTTGTTGTGGGTTCTTTTGTGAACTCTTGGCGCTGTTGCTTGGGGTATTTTTGCTCAGCCGATTACTTACAGGGTTACATGTTTTCCCTATTTATAGGGAACTATATAATGGTGTGGTGTCAGAGTGTTTCCCTGCAGTCCCAGAGCTTTAGAAATTAGCTCATGACTTTTTTCAGACTAATGTAGCTTAATTATTTATTATTTTCATTCTCATTTGTTTCTGAACTTCTCTGGATCTCAGGCATTATGTCTAGCTTTTGATGATATTTTGGTCTACTTTACTTTGTTGGGCAGGTCAAAGTGATTAAGTGATTTCTTGATTGCAAACAGTTAATGAAGAAATCACTTTCCTGAATGTGGCTAGAAATTGAACTCAGGTGTTTTAACAGGGCGGTTAAATA
>JAOTQW010000008.1:1623464-1633776 GCA_026260075.1 Sisor rabdophorus
GCAAACTCCGCACAGAAAGACCCCGAGCCCGGGATTCGAACCCAGGACCTTTTTGCTATGATGCAACGGTGCTAACCACTGCGCCACCGCACCGCCCGGGCATAGGAATGTATAGTGTAAAATAGCATGTTATAGCTTGGTATAAGAGCAGGTATAATTTATTAATTCTAATCAATGTTTTGTGTACAGAGTGTTGTAGACTGTTAAGCACTGTAATCTATTAAACGCTGCCAGATCAGTCGCTAAGCTTATGGGACCCCACAAAAGTCTACTCTTTAATTTATAACTTGACTATAAACATGACTGCTTTTGATTATATCACTTTCTAGCTTACTGATACTGTTCTATTGAATCCTTATGAATAAGTCACATGACTCATATTCCTCTAGATGTTTAGCACATTTTGATCTACAAATTCTATGAGTAAACACAATATATAACCTTTATCTGTTTGTTTCAAACTAACTAGATTATATGATGCGTGTAACTTTTGTAAATAACTGGTGCTTTTTGTCTACAACATTTGTGTTTGATTACATGCATTATAGTTTTATTTTAATTGCTAGCACGCATTGTTTAAAAGTGAAGTCACATTTATGTAGTCACCAAAACAGATGTCTACGGTGTACAGACTAAACTGTCACTTGTTTTTTCATTGCTTTTACACAAAATCCATTTAAAGAGGGGTCTTTCTGTGTGGAGTTTGCATGTTCTCCCCACGTTTGTGTGAGTTTCTTCCGGTTTCCTTCCACAGTCAAAAAACATGTACACTTGGTTAATTAGTGATTTGAAATAGGATTAAGTGTGTGTGTTTGTTCGCCTGTGTGTGGCCCTGAGAGAGACTGGTGACCTTTCCAGGGTGTACCCCTGTCTATTGTCCTTCGTGTGGCACCAGCAGACCCCGAATTAGGGAATAAGCGAGGGAATAAATCAAGATAAAATAAGCTCAAATCTAGACAGCTTCACCTCTTACACTTGTAGCAAATATTGTATAATAAAATTAAAAATAACAATGGTTTTAAAACATATCTAATAACATTTAACTAAAAGAAAGTTACAGAATGATAGTAGGATAAAGAGATAAACGAATTAAGATAGGTTGTTGAATGAAAAAATAGGGAAGATGACATATCCTATAAAGATCTAAAGTACTTTTTGTGCAGTATTAAAGCAACTTATTTAAATATAAAACCTGCTTCAACAACATACATTTAGGCCAAACAGTTAATCTCATCTCCAAAAATTAATTTTAATAACTAAGCTTAATCAACCATAAAAACTGGCAATAATTCTATTGAGACATGCTGTGTACTGTTGGAAAGAAAAAGAACTGGCCTGTCCTATACAGCCTGACTCTGACTCAATTCCACTGAACACCATTGGGATGAAATAGAACACCTCCTCCTCACCCAACATTAACGTCTGATCTCACTAATACTATTGTAGCTGAATGAACACAAATGCCCACAGTCAACACAATCTAGTGGAATGGAGTTTTATCTTTCCAGTAGGGTGGGGAATATTTTAGAAGAAGAAGTGAGACTAAATCTGGAATAGCATGTTGAAAATACACATGAGATGGTGCCGATCGAGTGGTCCAATAGTTCTTTTGTGTAGTTTTTTTTTTTTTGACAGGGGTTTGCGTATTTATCACGGTCCTGTATTTTAATTTAGAATTATGAAAACTGTTGGAAAACACTTAAATGCAAACCTCGTTAAAAAATTCTAGAGTCAAAAGAATTCTCTTTAGTTACTTTAGTTCTACTATAAATAATGTTTAAATTGAAAAGCAGTCCCTTTATTGATAAATAGTATATAAAGGTGTTGTCAACGCCCAAAAGATAGCCCCAGCTGTGTTTTAGGAGCATGTGTTGGGGGTGGTTGTGTCATTTCTGTTGCTTCTCCAGAGGCTGCACTTTATCCTGGCATCATGACTGATGCTGCTGATGGCTTTGGCTCAGTACTCTTCAATTGCGGAGTGTGGGGGGAACAAGTATAAGCCAGCATCTCCAGACGAAAGAAGGATCTAGGTTTGGACAGGGCCTGGCTGTGGCTGTCTTAAAAATAGTCTGCGGTAAGGTTGGAATTTTATAACTATGACCCGGACCTAGATGAAACTGAAACTTTATCCTGCCATACTGCACGTAGCTGACACCAGCGTAAGACCAGACTACTTTCCTCCAGGAGACAGGAGTTTGGCTTACTATTTGAGCAACTCAGAACTTATAAATATGTGTGCATTCATATATTTCCCAGATCTTCACCTTTCTCAGAAACACTGGGTTTGAGGCAGAAACCCATATTAAACCCAGAAACTATATTCTTTGTAGTGAAAACACTGCATACACCCAGTGTGTGTTTCCATACCATTATGATCAGATAAAATTTACACCAAATGCAACCCTTCAATTTATAAAGCACCAATCATCAATAAATCTAACAAACATCATACCATGCAGTGGTACAGGTTTGCTTTTATATATAAGTAGATTTATTACAGCAGATCCATATCCGGCCAGAACAGAGAGCAGAGGAGTTCTGGAGTGCAGTGCTAAGCGGTTAGTTCTCTGGTTTAGGTAAGAGGGTGCTGGAAGGCTTTTGGATATGTAGGCAAGCAACTGATGTGGTCAACCACTGGTTTAGAAAGTGTAGTGGCAAAACAGTGAGGATGAACTTGGTTGAAAACAATTTGCAAAGCTGCATTTTGGCAGTCAGACAAGTTAAATGGTGCTCAGAGGCAGACCTGCCAGGAGTGGGTTACAGTAGTCCATTGTTAAAATGCCGAATCCTATGTTTATAGAAATGGAAAAGTAGAGTTTATTTACATGACTACCCAATAGTTGCATGCAGAAGAACTTTGTTCATTCCAAGTTGCCCAAAGAGTGGAATTATTGTTATAATTTAAAACATTAGATCTTAAAAAAACATCCTACCAAAACTGGCATGATGAGATTAAAGTATTTTTGCCTTCAGACATAAGGTCTGTGATTCTATAGTATTGGTGGAACTATTTTTATAGCAAAAGTGGGGGAACTTTTAGAAAATCTTAAAGCAAAAAGTGGTCACATTTGCCTATAGCTGTGCAATTATTCCTTCCATATATATGCTTGTTGTATTGTGTACAAATGTCCCTTTATCCATATTGGTTGTTCTATACACAGCAAATATGTGTTTGTGTGTGTGTGTGTGTGTGTGTGTGTGTGTGTGTGTGTATTTGCGCGCCTGTAGGTGCATGTACCTCTACCTTTGCCAGTGACTAAGTGTCCTTTCTGATCTGCTCTCCTGTTATTATGGCTTTCGCTATCACAGAATCACTACACAGAAATGACGCCTCCAGCTCCACACCTGGCCAGTTCACACCTGTTTCTGCATCTTAAAACACACCTGCTTCAGCCTCACCCATTTTCTGCTCTTTCACTGTCCACTGTTTGCGTACTAGATTCAGAGATTGTTAATCTATATGTCTTACAAGCTGCACGGGTGAATCAGCATGTAAGAATATTTTTGTAATGCCTCTGGTAATGCAAAATATAATGCATTTGAGCATGTAACAAGAAAACATATCATGACAGATATTAGACAGGTTTTTAGTGCTAGTCTGGGCCTGTACCAACTCTGCCCTATACTTAATTCGGGCAAATAGCTCTCATCACTGTTATCCCTAATATAGATGTAAGGATAAGACATAGTGGAATTAGCAATGATACAAGTGGGAAGTTTTCCAACACCAGTTCGTCTCAGAACGTACAGGTGCAGATGAGGCAAATTTGCTTAGCAGATTATCTTTTCCTTTGAGACACAGACAACATAACATAAAATACTTACACCGTTTGGGGACTGAGAAAATAAACATGAGTGAAAAAACAGATGACAGAACCATGGAAAAAGCAGGAATTCCTTTTTGTAGGCTATAAACCTGTGCAGACTAGGTGAAAAGGTTATCCATAATATATTACACTAAATGTTAGCATTGTCAGAGATATTCGCCCCAAAGTCTTTAGAAGTACAAATGCAGGCACCTGTAGCGTACATAAAATAAATGTATTCAATTGAATTCCTGGGCAGTGCGGTGGTGTAGTGGTTAGCACCATTGCCTCACAACAAGAAGGTCCTGGGTTCGAATCCGGGCTTAGGGTCTTTCTGTGCCGAGTTTGCATGTTTTCCCTACGGAGATTTTTGAGGCATCCGATCCTTTTGGGTCTGCTATAGTGCATTCCTGACCTGCTGACAGGCTTTAAACTGCCTTCTCCCAATATCACGCACACAAATCAGAAAACATAACCCCATTTTTTTAGGTATCATGCTCCTTTTATACCAAAGGCACACATATGGTATGTCTTCCTCCGGGTATTCCGGTTTCCTCCCACAGTCCAAAAACATGTCTTTGGATGTCTTAAGGGACAGAGCGACGTCTTTTTATGAATTTAAATATGGCCCACTTTCCAAATGTTGGGGGGGGGGGGTGTCTGTTCCTTTTTTCTGCTGGTGCCTCCACACAGTTGTCTGGGCATTGGTTGCCCAAGAGTTACTTTATGAAAATCAGGAACTTGTGGTCATTATCTTGGCTCTCCTTTAATCCCTTGTCATGATATTCTGGGAATTTTTGTGACTTGTGGGATCCTGAGGATCAGCGGTTTCCCCCACAGACCTAGGAGTTGAGGCAGTATACTTTACTAGGCAGAAACACAGAGCATAATCCTGGAACTGGGGAGAAATAGGGGAGTTATTCTGCTCCAGGATGGTTCTTCCACACATGCTCCTTGCTATTATCTCATTTAGGGTCACCTAGAGCATTTTAATTTAGCCTTTATTAGTGTTTGTTGCAGTTTCCTTGTAGAAAACCTTCAAAAATGTCATTTAAACCACTGGTCACTTTAAAAAAACTTATAATAATAAGGATATTACATATTGTTGCAGAAAATAACATGTATGGATTAAAATATTTTATGTAATATTTTTTAGGTTTGTATTAAGTTTGTATATTGAGTAGGAACCCTGCCCTCCAACTGTGAGTAAATATTTGCTTTGGTGTGAGTAGAAGAACAGGAAGACAACTGTAAAGAAATACACAAAAAAACCTTTTGATTCAGAACTAAAATCGAGTACAGCCCTGCAGCAGGCCCTGTTTTTATTCATTAGACAAACATCACCTCTGAGCTCCCGTTGCTTTCACTGAGTGCTTGTCATGAGTGTTTTATGTCCCGCTCTGCTGAGACAAAGGTGGCCCTGAGTATGAGAGGTGAAAAGCTAGTGCTACATTCATTGAGAGAAAATGGAATCCCCCAGGCTGTTTTTTCAGGGCCCCGTAACGTACCATATGTGCGCCTTTGGTATAAAAGGAGCATGAAAACTCAAAAACTTGGGTTATGTTTTCTGATTTGTGTGTGTGATATTGGGGAAAGGCAGTTTAAAGCCTGTCAGCAGGTCAGGAATGCACCATTGCAGACCCAAAAGGATCGGATGCCTCAAAGAGGAGAGGAATTAAAACAAAAATGGAGGGAATGAAAGGGGGAAAATTGAATGAGCAGGGGGATGATAGAAAACAGAACATTCCTCTCTAATGAAGTCAAGCAGCAGCAACAAATCTGAGCGAGTCAATCTGAGTGCTTTCAAAGCACCTTGAACAAGATAAAGACAGACCTTCATGAACCTGTTTTTTATTTATGCCCCCCTTCCCAATTCGACACCCTTCAAAACCCTTTGGGTTTTTTGTCTCTTCTATCAGAATCTAGAGAGAAAAGAATATAAACCTGTTTTATATTTCTATTTCTGTTAGCACATCAGAGCACATATGCCCAAATTCTGAAGCTCGTTTTTTAGCTGAAAACCTTTCTGGGGTAGAGATGAGAAGTTTTGTCTCTGCATTTCATTTATGCACTTCATGAACAGGTAAAACACACAGTGCAGTGTGTTTGCAACTTCTGTTTTGCATCTGTGGTGATTTCCGTGCATTAAAACACATACAACAGAAGTAAGCCAAGGAACGTTTAAACCCAAGGTTTGGCTTAAACCCACTTAAATGTGTGGTTTTTAAAATATTTTAACAGAAAATATGGTACAAAAAAAAAATTAAAAAGCCACCACCTTCCAACAAGGCCACCTAATTCTATTCTGTATCAAGCTAATTTTATTTTAACATTGTACGTGTTGTAGCACATACTCGTCCTTTTTTCCATTTTCACCTTGTTGAAGTCATAATAGCTAAGAGGAAATGTAGCATTTAGGTGATCTGTTTTAGCTATACTTGCTGTTTTAATTATCAAATAACATTTAAATACATGAGTAAGTGTGTATTATTCAGTAAATTATGCATCAGTATCAGCGTTATGTTATAAAACACGAAACATAGCATATGCACAAACCCTTCTAATGAAAGAAAACATTTATCTCATTTATTCATTCAACTTCTATAACCGCTTATTTTCTAATTCAGGGTCACTAGGGTCTGCTGAAGCCTATCCTTGTGCACATAGGGCAAAAAGCAGGGGTAAACCCTGAACAGGTGGACAGTCCATCTTAGACACTTACTCCTATGGGCAGTTTGAAGTCACCAATCAACCTGATGTACCTGTTTTTGGACTGTGGGAGAAAACCGAAGTACCCGGAGTGCAGAGAGTGCAGAGAGAACATGCAAACTCCGCACAGAAAGACCAGGAAACAAACTCGGAAACTACTTGCTGTGCGGCGACTGTGCTAACCACTACGCCATTGCGCCACCCTCATTTTATCTCATAATACCCGAATTAAAAAATTTTTGTACTTTATTTTTTATACAAAAACCTGGTTCACCCTAGACATGTCACCAGTCCATTAGAGGGCAACTGATGAGTTACTTTGTAAAATTGTGAATTGTGAATTTAAATGTGAATATAGATATAATCTATTTATAAATGCATATAGATCTATTTCTGAACTTTGTATATGTACAGTGCTGAAACTACATTTCTAGTCAATAGTTTGTAATTTCCAAAAACAGGTGATATATTTTAAGTGATGCAATCAGAAAAATACCTGACCTGTTTGGAAATGTAAGGAAAGCTTCCAAGCTAATGCTCCCTCATGCAGCTGGTTGATACGGAGCCAAGAATGTGTAAGTGCTTTACCAGGAAATAATGCTTTTCAGAATTTAAAATCAAAGTGGAGAAATATACTACTACAGCAGTGAATCTGAAGAGAGTAACCTCTCCTCCATCAGGGTCATGCACACAGTTTCTAATCATTAGGATGGGCTGATCAGCAGTGCAAAAGCTTTTGTTTTTGGTAGAGAACAGGATGAAACATTTTCTTCTTTCAGTCTCAGCTGTTTATTATTTTTAGAAATGGAGAAGGCTGAAGCGGGAAGGTAGGACTGAGGGAGGTTAAGGATCCCCTGGAACACATTAAAATTCTGTCACTCTGCCCTGCTGAAAACACACAAGTGCACAATGTCTCACTGCGAGGAGCTTTTTATCTGTTCCCTGTAGGCTTTACACTGGTATTTTACTGGTATTTTATCATCTGGCTGCATGCAAAAGAGTAAACGGCTAGTGCTTGTAGCTGTTTATATATATGAGAGAGATGGTAGTACACTCTCTTTTGCCTGTTAGGATGACATTTGTCAATCTCAAGCATCCTTAAATTCATGTTTGTCAAAGAGGGTAGAAAGCGTTTTGGTTGTGTTTTGCTGATATAATGGCAACAAGCAACAAAAATAACAAAAAGAGGGTAGACTTTCTGTTTTTTTTCACAGGATGCACATGGTAACATTCACCCTCTACAGGCTGGCAGCTGTTACATGATTAATATGTGTTGGAAGCAGAGGTGTAGCAATAAGGGAAAAAAGACAGGCAATAGCCTGGGGCCCAGCATTTTAAGTGGGCCCCCAACAGCTAACCATGTGAACAATCGAAAATGCCATTATTTATATAACATGGAATCTAAACATGTAGAGGACTTATCCGTCTGCCAGCCAGAAGCAAAAAAAATGCCGGGAAGAAGAAGAGGCAAACTTGGCATATTAATAGAAAGGGATGGAGAAAAGCTTGATTTAACTAGAATATTAAATATTTATTTGAGATTTATTACAAACAAATCTATAACAACTTATATCCTATTATGGGGCAGTGTGGTGTCATGGTGGTTAGCTTGGTGCCTCACAGCAAGAAGATCCTGGGTTAATTCCTGAACAAGGGGTTTCTCTTTCTGTGCAAAGTTTGCATGTTCTCCCCGCACTTACGTGGGTTTTCTCTGGGTACTCCAGTTACCCCCACACAGTCCAAAAGCGTCAACATGAGGTTGATTGGTCACTTTAATTTGCCTATCCCAGCACACATAGGGCGAAAAGCAGGGGTACGCCCTGGACAGGCCATTAGTCTATCGCAGTGCCACTCAAAGATGAACAATTACAAATTAATCCCATCCATGAGCGCAGGGAGAACATGCAAACTCTGCACAGAAAGACCCCTCGTCTGGGAATTGAACCCGGAATCTTCTTGTTTGCATCTTGTTCTGATTACTTTCTGTATGTGAATATATATCTATCTAAAAAAATATATTTTTAATAAACATTCATCTGTTCATTTGGCCTGGGATCCTCACATTTACCCGTCTTTCCTGAAGTGAAGTGATTATTGGGGAGCTGCGTATTTTTGAGAATATGCAAGCATAATATTTTCTTTTGTGAAAACTGTCATTTCATAAGCTTTAAGCTGTACATTTGCATTAAGAACCTGTATGCAAAGTAGCAAATTTCTAAATCAAGAGTCCAGATGTGGCAAATTGGTGATTCTTAAACATTAAGCTGAGATTTGTTTTATAAACCATGACTAGATAAAACCCTGCTATTTCAAACTTCACTGCAGGATTCCAATCACGGTTTTTAGGGGTGGGGGGAGGGGGGTGGGGGGTTATAGCTTTGTGTCTTTTACCAGTCCAGTGCGGTTCTTCACACAAACAGAGCTTTTGATTTGGTCCTTTTTGCTGAATGACTGTTACCTCTTGATAAGCGATGATTGATGGGGTCAAATTGTGCTTGTGATTTACTGTTCCTGCTCACTTTGAGTTCATGTTCTCACATATGAGCCAGACATCTTTTCCTTTACTCACACACCTGTGTGCCTGAGCCTTTTCAACAGCCCACAGGCTTACATTCAGAGTTAATTGCAGCCACATTCTCTTAGACTTAGTTTTTGCTGCTCTAGTGATTAAACGATTCCCACTCTGTGTAGGTTTAGGTTTTTGTGTAGGTGAAGTGAGGCATTAAATTTTAAGCTGGTGGATGAACCGGGTACAGTGTAAACCATTTGAAAACACTTTGCTTTTATGTGAGGTTTAGGAAAGATAAAAGCGTGTGTGTCGTATCATCGAATAGGCTTTAATGCTCCTTGTCATGCTGGTAATAGGTGCTAACTGTAGCAGCTTGGTCCTATATTATACATTACAATTAAAAATAATTAAAAGGTTTTAAAGTCATTTTTTGCTCTGCAACCATCTTTATATTCTACAACCTGCTGAAGCTGAACACAGCAGTATATATATATATATATATATAAAATGCCACACTGTATTATATTTGGACACCTGATCAGGTCACTCGTATTTGTATACTAACCAGACAAATAAAAAAACACATCATCATTATAATTTTAGATGGAGTGTATTAAACCCAGTAAGACCAGATGCGTTTAAAAGGTGAGAAGGTCTGGGGTCCATTCCATGTTTCAGATCATCCCAAGAAATCTTGAGTTCTTTAAGAACACATTATGACTGTTGGGCTTTGTGCAGCAGGACAGAGTCATAGTCTCTTTTGAGTCTCACAGTTTCAGTGAAAAAAAATAATGGAATTGGTTTAGCATACAACAGCATTCTAGACAATCAGATCTTTGTAGCACAAGTTTGAAAAAAACATATGGGGTAATAGTCAGGTAATCAACTTACTTTAGGACTTTATCAATGGCAGATCCATACAAGTAGTGTGTGTGTGTGTGTGTGTGTGTGTGTGTGTACATACTATGCAAATGGATTAAAAAATCAGAAGAAAATGAAGCCAGAGTCACGTCGAATTATTCAAGTTGGAGTAGACAAAACATTTACCCTGGCAGCATTACACAGTTACTCACATCTTGACACAAAGACACTTAAACATGATGTGACCTTTCACTAATGCTTCTATCAATAGCACACACATTGACTTAGTTAAGCTTGATTGCATCAATCAGAACTAATGATATAAATAAGATTGCAGTTGTTACCTGGAAACGTTGTGGTACTGAGGTAATGTTTTTCCTTAAGTAATTCCTATATATATAGGAATGAGGACAAAATAGGCTACTCT
>JAOTQW010000008.1:1682511-1694121 GCA_026260075.1 Sisor rabdophorus
GCAGACCCCCGTGACCCCGGATTTGGGAATAAGCGGGTATAGAAGATGAATGAATATATTTTATTATAATATTTCATTAGTTTATCTAAAATAAGCTCTGGCTTGACTATAACAGCAAACATCAGTCCTGACTTGTCAACTGTTTCTTTATTTCAGTTACCAATGATAATTTATTGTGGATGTTATTAGCAAATATTTGATTAAAAAATACACGTTTGTAAATAAACCAACTCCCACCAGTTGTATCAAGAAGCAGCCCAAATATTATTAACCTGCCTGATGCATTTATTTCTGGTCTGACTTGATTAAAAGTAGCTCAACTGAGCAGGAACCCGCCCAATCTGGCAACAATAAACGGGTTCCCACCCGATCTGGCAACACTGGGCGGGTTACCACCCAATTTGGCAACACTGTGTGGTTTTCTACCCAAGCAGTTAATTAATAATATCAGATAAATGTATCAGCTTTTATTTATTTATCAGAGCAAAAAAACACCTGATTCATCTGCTATTTAAACAACAAAATCAGACAGTCGTGCTTCATCTTAGATTTAAGTATGGATTACAGTTTAAAAGACAAACCTTCAAATATAGAAATGATGTGGGGGTGACGTAGAGACGACATAATCTCAATCTCCCGACGGATGTGCACCATATCCTGCTCATCCTTGATTTTTTCCTTCTTAATGGACTTGATTGCAACCTGTAACAGTAAAATAAATTAAGGCCTTGTGGTTATTCCATAATTCTTAAATATGAGTCATCAATCTATCAGTGAGAATGTTCGCACAACATGCACATATTTCCTTCCTGCCTTTATTTCCTTCCTTACTCTCCCCTATCACACAAAGGCTACCAACCAGAAAGGGCAAGGCTGACACATGCTTCCTCTGATATACCTACTGCATCACAGGAAATCGATATCCACCCTCTTCCACATACAGAACATACTCACAGACACTCATAAGAACATGGCTAAATGTGCTTCCATAGCTGCCAGCCAAAAACAATTTGTCCTTGAGATGGTAGGGTGAACACTTTTAGCTATGGCATTTAGAAAACCATATTAATTGGACAAAAGCCACTTTTTATGCATATCTTATTATTATTATTATTACTAGTAGTAGTGAAGTTTATTTCCTTATAAAGTGGCACTTTGTTAATTGTTACATTATTATTACCTTGACTATTGTCTGATTGCTTAATTATATGCTAAATAGAATAAAAGTAGTGAGAAGTTTCATATTGTTTCTGCATTCATTTCTCATTAAAATGATAGCAGTCTACATACACGACTGCATGTAAAACATTTAACAAACAAACAGAACAAAAAAATAGGACCCTCTCTGACCCTAACTTAACTTTAGAGAATAAGGAATGGACCTGATCCAACAAGCACCCAGCTAAACATGTACCTCAAACCCAGCCATTTCGTTTAGTGTGTCATTTTCAAAGCCTCCTTGGAGAAAATGAAGGCTTGCAGGTTGGAAATGAACGCAGACTGGGCCGAAGTAATAGAAGCCCTTGCTGCGTCTTTACTCTGCTCGTGTGGGCGGTGAGGATTGGGCAATGTGTTCTCGAGACTCAGGACCAAAGACAGCTTTCCCTTTAATAGACGGATCGAGTTACACCACAGAGAATAGATCCACATGTTTTAAAGAATAGGGAGCTTACGGGATCCCTAACATTAGCATGCTTTTACATGCTGAGTGAAAGATTTTTCGGTGTATAATCCTTAAAATAAATATATAGATAACACAAGGTGTGGATATTTGCAGATGCTAAAAAGAAGTGAAGCTCCACTTCTTCTATGTTGTGTAATGTTTTTAGATGTGTTTGGTACTGCTTTAATTATTGTAACACTATTCTGGTGTGCATATTTTACACAAAGACATAAGGTTACTGATTGCGCTGGGAAGGACAGGTTGGAAAATTTTCTTTCCAGGTGCATGATCACCTTCCTGTTCAGCTGAGTTGCTGCTCAGTTGTGGGCCTGGCTGTTCTCTGGTCATCCTGTCACATATAGAGTACACAGAAAGGCGGGCATCTCTGTACATATATTTTTAATGTTTTACATTTTCCCTTGAAGCTAATGTCATCGCTGCACCTAGATTTTAATTTTAGAGCAATACAGAGGGGAGATACTGTGCTGACAGGCATGAGATACCTTGGAAAATGAACTCTTGGCAAAGAATTTGTTGACTGGTATGCCTACACTCATGCGCTTCATGAAATTTATAAAGTTGACAAAACACTGTGAAGTGGATTTAAATTGTTTATTATTAAGAATGAACAACCAGTACAATCTGTGTCCCCAAAACACTGTTTTGAAACTGACTTTTGTTTTACTTTAAACAAACATGATTTGCCAACTTGAAGTGAATGAATGAGTAAAATAGTGATTTAATCCAAAATCTTTATCAAATGAACGGTTAAAGTTCAAATCCTTCTATGTAGTATAACTGCTATGTATGACTACATAAAAACTTGCAGTCCAACACTGTAAATCTCGACAAACATGACAGTTTCAAAACCTTTGCCTTTACTACACATAATACAACAGGACTTAATGACAGAGTATAAATTCTGCCCATCCATCTTTACTAAATGTCTGCTGATGAATCATTTCTTCTAGTCTAATGATAGGATAAGAAGCTGGACAACTCTACTCTTTGCCAAAGGAGGAGCCCAGTGCACCGAAAGCCCTGCTTTTTACTAAGAAACTAAAACCACATGCTCGGCACAGCTAAAGGTAAATTATGCAGCACAGCCCTATAAGGAAACCCAACCGGAATGCCTTAAAACTCGCTTACGTGGAATAAAATGTATACATAAATACATACTGTAAATGGGTCTAGTTCACTGCATGCGCTGTTTAAATTATTAGCTTTTTATTGCTGAGCCACAGCAAACTGTTTTCCATTATCTCATAGCCTTTATCTAGATCTCAGGTATGTGCCTTCTGCCAGCCCCACGATAATTGTGCAGGAATGTAAAGACTCCAGAGGGGCCTGGTGTGGACGCCGTTCTGACTGTGGAGCTCCTGCTTCATAAAATTAACATTTCTGTATTCTAAGAAATGCCTTCCTTCAAAACATCTGGATCTGATCCTCTGAAAGCAATTCTACCTCCTGTTTAGTAACAAGCTAATCTAAAGAACTGCTTATATAATAATGATACTAGCTAATTTTTACAAATATAAATACATTTTAACTGTGTTTTTAAGATTGGTTTCCTTTTAGAGAACCATGTGAAAACAATTTGGTATCAAATGCTTTAAATAAAATTTGAAATATACATTCTGTTATGATGGACTAATTTCCGATATGCAAATGCGATAATAATCTGAACTTCTATTGTTGCACAAAATGCAAATATTAACATTCACATGAAACAGCACCTATGGTTATTTTGAACTATTTAGGTTTGCAAATGCAATCATGAGCAGGAAAAGCCTATGACAATGCTTATGCGCCTAAAGGCAATGATTATTATAGTATGTGCAGCATTTTCACTTTTTTTTCCACAGCATTAATAAACTTTAGGACCCAGTAAGATATGTGAATGAGAGCTCAAGTCAACACTGGTGGGAAAATATAGTGCTATGTTCTATCACAGAAAAAGACTTTTAAATACCTTTGTACACAGGCTTTAACATGCACATCATTTGGAAATCTGTAAATTACATAAAATAAACCTTAGGGAACAAACTAATCAGGTTCTTTTTTTTGCTAAATCATAATTTAATCATACCAAATCTGTGTATTAATTGACTAACTGCACCTGGTGAAAAGCCTGTGAGCTACGTAAACTTTAATAAGCTTTGAAATCAAATTAGGAACCTAGTTAGTGTTTAATCAGTTACTATAAACATTTAAAAAAAGAAAATATGGATTTTTTTCAGTTTGAACTTTTGGCTGGATATTAATTTTCCATGGTATTTTCATTCCAGGTGTAAGATAGCCTTTTACTTCTTAACATCAGTCTTCATGCTGTTTTCATACCCTTTTCCTGGTCTTCTAAAACACACCACACACACACCTTCTCGGAAAACACATTGACAAGAAGAAATAATCTTCAACTATCGCCAAAAACATTTTTTTAGCATCTTCTTTCACTGTCAGAGAAATATCCTGTTAGTCACTTAGGCTATGAACTGTGAAAAGTTACATTTTCTCATTAACACTAAATTTTACAGAGACACAAAATAACATGCTTGAATGCTGTCAACTTTTCTGACTCGCATCTCACAAATTCTGACGCAAATTCTGAGATATCGTGGTTTGAAGGGAATAGCCCCTCCTGATCCTGATCAATTAAGCATTGATCAGAGATTTGAAATATTCATGTCCTCATCCTTTAAAACATACTAACAGAAGTTGAGAATAACCTTTACAGCATAAATGTAAAACTGTTAATCCTTAAGCTCACATGTTGTGGGTCTTGAAAAAAACACTGTGCCTTAAAGAGATAACACAGGAATGTAATGTAAGACTATCTGTTAAACAAATAACTCCTAGCCTCAGTAAACACATACACTGGAACTATAAATGTCCATTATTTTCCACAGAAAGTGGGGAAAATGTATGTAAGGAAATCATATCTGATAACACAAAAGAACAAACTTAAAAATAGTGGTGGATGATGAGGTGGAACTCTCTCCATCTGTCATGCCTTTTGACCTTAACAACTTTTGTTAATGGACAGAGAACGTGTAGAGGAGGATGTGTTTGTATATACCATTCTCCAAAGCTCTGGATTATATTAAGATTTATGAGCCAACAGTCATTCACCAGACACAAACTCAATCTTGGCATGGGGCCAAATACACCCCAGCCAGGGGGCAACTTTGGCCTGTGTGCTGTGTGTGTGTGTGTGTCTGACTTAATAAAGCAGTAAAAGTAGATGTCATTCTGTGTGCTAATCAAGAAAAAAAAAAGTACACAAGCTGCACACAGAGCAAAGGGCTCCCAGTGGATATGCTATAGCGTCATTACACGTCCTATAAGTGATTTGTGCTACCAGGAGGCTTTTACAGTCTTTTCAACACATTTACCCTTCCAGAGGAAACGACTAGACCTTTATTAATAAACAATAATATTCCCAAGCACACTGTGTGTGTGTGTGTGTGTGTTGGATTTGTTTACTGTTTGACTATAATTTACCTACATAGCAACAAACTGCTCTTTCTTTGTTTTATTACTGTTATTATCTCCATTTAACTCTAGCTTACACATAACTGTTATTAGGGTTCAAGTGGGAAGGTTCGATCCTGCCTCCAGATCGTGCTCATATAGAAAACCAGAAAGGACAAAACCAGTATTTAAATGCAAGAATAAATGGACAGGTTCTATGAACACACATGATACTGAATATTGATGCCTGTCTGAGCAATGTGTCAAAACAGCTGGCCTTTCATAAAAATAATACATTTTTATTCCAGGGAATCTGGAATTTTCACATTTTTATTCCAGGTAATCTTATTATTACTAAGGCATACGGCCTTATTTAAATTCTGTCATGTATTATAAACCATTACGTAACACATGTGCTTTTAAACCAAACATATCCACATCACGCGCTATTAGGACCTGGAGAAACAGCTGGCCGAGCGCGTGCCCGTGGCACTTTATAAAGTGCGCATGCGCGCTGACCACAGCTAACACGATTCCCCGGAGAAAGAGGGAAAAAACGCAGCACTTCATTTTACCAGCTGTGCTCGTTAAATTAATTGCTGAGCCCTTTTCTTTCCCTGCCAGCTTCACTGAGTCTCCGAGAACTGTTTCCAGCACAAGTTTATATGAGAAAAATGTTTTAGTGGATATAAGTCCTGTATAGTAATATTTAGATACTGTCAGTTATATTTAGATACTGACTGTAGCCCAGACTGGTGAATTCTGGTGTAAGTCACTTGCATTAGTCGACCAGTTTGGACTTACACACTAAAGGATGAATAAACTCTTACCACTCGCCCTGAATGCCTCTCGATAGCCTTCTTCACTTTGCCGTACGTGCCTCTGCCCAGTGTCTCCAGCAGCTCATAGCGGTGTTTCAGGTTGTGTTTGTGGTGGTGTTTCTTCACTCCTGCGCCCGACTGGGTTGAAGCGGTGGGATGCTCATTGGTTTCGGGTTTCCCTGGTGACCCCAGGAGCGCCTCGTCCTCTGACCGGCCAACATCCATGTCCTCACAGGACATCAACCCCTCCAATTTAATTAATGTAATATATATATATATATATATATATATATATATATATTACTACCTACCTTTAAACTATTAATAACCGATTACTACACTTAATTATAATTGGTGTGTCAATAAATAAATAAATAGACGATAAACAACTTGTAGCCTATATTACGGTGATTTTATATCATGTAATATGCTGACATAGTAAAACAATAATGACTGTCAGTGATTTAATCTCTAATCTCTATTGTTTCTTCATGTAGTGTATATGGTACACCGTTATTCTACCTGTAACCTATTTTAATCCTTTTTTTACTTGTATAAAAGGTTCGATCAACGACAGAAGTGTCTGATGATGCGAGAGGACAGGGTCTTTATGCGTGTCATCTGGCAACCTCACGATGCGAGACCTTCTATTATTAACAGTAATATGAATTAATATACATTATTAGGAATTAGGAACTAGACGCTAATTGTACAGTTTAACTCGTCTGTCCTATTTATACGCTTCCTTCTAGGCATTTAGTATATAGTAATGTACATCAAAAAAAAGACATAACACGCCTGAATAACGTTATTTCACCTATTCGCAGTGTCACTTTTTCCTCTCGGTATCTGACCATGGCCTTCCCCGGTATTTCTTTGTCTACCTGGGACGCCTCCTATTGCTATTGCTATTGCTCAAATTCACTAGATATAGTATCGATATAAAAAAAACCCTAAACTGCCTGCTTGCCGTGAGCGCAGCGCCGAACTCGGCGGTCATCGTGCAGAGGAGCCTCATTTTGTCGGCGGCTCGCGCGCCTCGGCGTCACTCGTCTGGCTTCCGGGTACTGCGCTCCGTGACCACGTCGAGGTAAGACACGCGCGGCTGCTGGCGCTTTCAAACAGCTGCGCCCGCTTCAGCATGGCCATGGTGTAGTTCTTCTTTGTCTCTCAGTATCTGTCTGCTCTCCTCCTGCCTCACACACAGGAGTAGGAAAGCACCGGAGAGGCGGAGTCACTGTTCAGGATTTTTGCAGTCCGTTACTCCAGCCCCTTTCTATGTATTGAATCTTTTTTCTCCCTCACGCGACAAAGACAAGATACTGCGTCTAATGATGTCAGTAATGAAACAAAAAGAGAACATCTTTGAAGGCTCATACAAAATAGAACCCCAATTGTTATTTCAATCGATTATTTATTCATTCATTCATTTATCCATCTTCTATAACTGGGGTTTGGGTCACGGGGGTCTGCTGGAGCCTATCTATGCATACATAGGGCAAGAGTCAGGGTTACACCCTGGGCAGGTCGCCAGTCCATTGCAGGGTCACACACACAACCACACACACCCCTAGGGGAAATTTAGAATCACCAATCAACCTAATGTACATGTTCTTGGACTGTGGGAGAAAACCCAGGCAAGCACAGGGAGAACATGAAAACTGCAAAACATGCAAACATGCAAAATACCCAGGAATCGAATCCACAACCTTCTTACTGTGAGGCTAACCACTACACTAACGCGCCACCCTAATTCGTCTTCTATACCCGCTTATTCCCTATTCGCCATAGGGCGAGAGGCAGAGGTACACCCTGGACAGGTTGCTAGTCCATGGACACGAACAACCACTTACACTCATTACTATGGGCAATGGAGTCGCCAATCAACCTAATGTACATGATTTGTGAACTGTGGAAGGAAACCGGAGAACAATGAGAAAACCCGAACTAAAAGAACCCTTGCCCGGGAAGCAAACCCTGGACCTTTTTGCTGTGAGGTGAACTGAGGTGAAGTGAGGTGAGGTGGGCCATTAGTTTCTTAAGACAGTTTACAACCTTTGCCTTGTGCTGAGTTAACTCTGCTCACCATGCATGGAACCACTATCATGAGCTGTTTATTCATTCATTCATTCATTCAATTATTCATTCAATTATTCATTCATTCATTCATCGTCTATACCCGCTTATTCCTGAACTCTGGGTCACAGGGGTCTGCTCTTTCTTTCTCATTTTTTCTTTCTTTCTCATTCTTTTTTTCTTTTCTTTCTTTCTTTCCTTTTTTGGACACTCAAGTTTTATCACTCAGAACCCACTATGTGGGTCATGGAGACATAGACACGAAGACTCTGTTTTGTGCACAGAGATATTGTCATGCTGGACCAGTCCAGTAAATGTATTATTCAATGCTGCAGATACTAATACATCTAAGACTACTTTATGATAGTTAGGTGTCCTCTGATTACCTCTAAAAAAGTCTTTCAATAAACGAATAAATAAACGAATGTCTTTATTATTATCATTGTAACGTTACAATAAAAGTTCTATCAAATCAGCGAATCATATTCTGGAACTAAAAATTAACTATGCACACTGCATGGAATGTGTTAAACCTGGGATCTTTTTGTCTGAAAGATAGCCCTGGTTCCAAAAGGTTTGTTTCTCGCACTAGTAAGTTCTAAATACACCACTAACTGACCCATCTTTAGCAAAATTCCAGCTGTAATCTTTAAGGTCAGACATACTTTATTACACAGATATCTTACTGTGAACAGGGATACAGGTAGACCTATGGGTATGATTCCGACAATCACTGAATCACATCTTTAGACAAAATATTGTGTATGGAAAAGAGCTGACAAAATGCATAGTTGCGTTATTGCATCTGTTAACACACACTCCCTGTATCCTGTAGTCTGATAAATCATTCATCAGAACTGTACTTAACAGTGAAAACTAAAATGCAGACTTAGAGCTGGAGTTTTCATTGGCCCTATGCAGGCTTGCATTCCTATATGACCACAGTGAAGCTTACTTTGGATCCCAAAACACACATACACACACACACATACACACTGCTTTGCAAATGCACACAGATATGCTAAAAACTTATTCAAGCTGAGTTTATCTCTCCAGATCAGATTTTTCCCCTTTGTTTGCATCTGTTTGATTTAGATACACCACACATTCCAACTGACTGGACAACAGAAAGCTAGAGTCTGTTTGATCCAAAAAGTTTTAGGAATCTGAGACATGTGGTGCTTTGGTTTGCAGTGGGTCAGTGGAGCAGGAGTAGAAATAGTAACTGTGTGTGTGTGTGTGTGTGTGTCTCAAGGATTTGCATCACAGTCAATGCTTGCCCTTATATGAACCTTTGTCTAAAATATCAAACATGATGAAATAGTCAGTCATATCCTGCCAATTCTACACTCACTAAAAGATGTCCAGGAGTGCACTCGCTAAAGGACATCCAGCATTGTAATTTAGTCATAAAGCTAACTCCACTGCTATTTGCTATAACCAAATTAGAAACAGCACGCACCCTAGGTCTTTTGGAAAACTATCATTAAAAAGTGCACATGGTTCCTGGGCCGGTTTTAGAAAGCCTTCCGACAGCAAAATTAAAATCTTATTTATCTGTTAAATGAAGCTTTCATGATTATGTAGTTAATTGCAAGCAAGTGCTAGAGAAAGAATGCAGAACCGGACGGTATGTCCTACACGGCACACACATTCTTTGTACACCACAAGTAACCTACTCATGTCACAATACGTATGTTATGTATGAAATGAAATCTTTATGTAACACATTTCAAGAACAGAAAAATCTGTGACTCATTTATTTTCAGCAGACTTCCCAATGATACTTGAATCCTCAAACAAAGATTACTTTGAAGATATATATATTTTTCATGTATTTTATCTCCTGCAGGCGTTTGGCACAGGCTGCTGACTGCAATCATTTCAAGATTGTTAGCAGAGTTTGCACACAAAGAGGGCCAATGAAAGTAAACCCTTTTTGCACAAAAACTACACTGAGCGAGAGAGAGAGGAAGAGAGCGAAAGAGAGAGAGAGCAAGAGGATTAAGCAGCCTGATGACTTAAATCTCTTTCAATAGCTCTACAAGCAGCTTTTCTTTTTTTTTGTATGCCCATTCAGAAATGGTTACAAAATTGTCACCATTTAATATCAATCTACATTATGGTTGGCCTTCCAAAGACCCGGTAAAAAAATTGCAACAATATTTTTTGATTATCAAATATCAGTATGGAATATTGGATATGATGATAAATTTTGGCATCTTTTGACAATTATCTTAAATGTTATGCAAAAAAAACAAGTCAACTATCGTGCTAAGAGGTAAAGTTTCTTGATTTGCTCTAATTGATATAGTTTATTAAAAGCTGTAGTTTATAACCTTTTTGGATTGAAAATGTAATTATTGGGCAAGGACATTACCAACCACTGTTTAAAACTATCTAGTTCTATTGTTAGCAGTTCTTCTAGTTCTAAGATGCAGCAGGTGGTGCAGGTAGATAGTTAAACATTTTATTTTAATAGTGAAGTATCAAATTATAGTATAGTGGTTAGCAGTTCACCTTACAGCAAGAAGGTCCTGGGTTCGATTCCTTGGGCAAAGGGGTCTTTCTGCACATATGAGTTTAAAAATTTTACTGCACCTGCGTGGGTTTACTCTGGGCACTATGGTTTCCTCCCACAGTCCAAAAACATGTATATTAGGTTAATTGGTGTTTCTAAATTGCAAATAAAAGTGAGTTTGAGTGTGTGTAGTTGTTTGTCCATGTGTGGCCCTCTGATAGACTGGCAACCTGTCTAGGGTGTTCCCTAGCCTCTCGCCCTTTGTGCACTGGGATAGGCTCCAGGCTTCCCCGTAAACCTGAGTTTGGGAATAAGCGGGTATAGAAGATAGAGGATGATTATATAATCCCTAATGACAATCATTAGAACTTTCACCCTGTAGTCATTCTACAGTGAGGGTGAGGATAGTTTCAAGATGTAGAATCTATCATTTCCAAAGTGCAGTAAGCACACCAGTGCAGTGACTGACACACACTCCACAAGATATTATGTTTATTGACACAAATGAGTCATACAGGTGCACAACCCACATAAAGAAGAAAATTCTTCAAATAACTGTAATTGCAGGTTTTAACCAGAGATGGCAACACAGATGCCAACTCAGAGACTCAGCTTTAACATATCAGCATATGATACATGATATTATACTATAATTAAGTTTTTATCAATTCTAAGGACTAAGCCAGACTAAAGTTGCTAAGCTATTTATTTTTTTAAATGTAGACACCTCGTGAAAGCACATACATATTTTGTATTTGTTTTCCTATTAATTTTAGACCCCTCTTTTTACTGATGTAGAAATGCTGTTGCTGTTACTGATGCTGTTTTAATTGCAACTACAGTATTGACAAGAAATATCGGTTATCGGTCGCATAAACATGCAATTTATTTTTCTACAATATGTTATTCTCAGGGCGGTGCTGTGGCGTAGTGGTTAGCTCGGTCACTTCACAACAAGAAGGCCCTGGGTTCGAATCCCGGGCTTGGGGCTTTCTGTGCAGATTTTGCATGTTCTCCCCGTGCTTGCGTGGGTTTCCTCCGGGTACTCCAGTTTTCTC
>JAOTQW010000008.1:1701495-1715052 GCA_026260075.1 Sisor rabdophorus
GATAGATAGATAGATAGATAGATAGATAGATAGATAGAGCATTTTTACAATTATTGGACACCTTCCTTTTTTAAATTGTCTAATAGTATATTTTTAACTAATCCATAGTATAAAATACCAAAAATTAGAAACTTTATCACTATTTCATAAAGCATATCTGTCAGTTTAATGTAATATATTTAACCACCAACGAAAGCCTAAAGATTTTCCCAACTGCAGTTTGCAGAAGGCGATAAACAAGTGTGTCTGTGATTGACGTTTGTGTACAGCCACTGATTGCACAGTCTACAAACTACTACCCAATCATGGCACAGAAGGCGGGAATTGTTGTGGCTCACGGCTCCTCCCCGGATGCTTACACGCTTCACCACTCTGACGTCCAGCTGCAACAATAACCTCTGCCTCTCGTACTCACACGTACCGTTTCGGATCTTTCATGGTGCGGGCTTGTGAGAGAAAGATGAAGGTTTTGGTAACGGTTACGATTATTGTTGCTTCGGTGGTTTTTCTGCTGTTGCCCAGCGGCTCGCAGGCAGATGAGAAGAAAAAAGGGCCCAAAGTTACGGCAAAGGTAAAGTGTATTTGTATAGATTTTACACATACACACCGCTGTGATTATTTGACAAAGAACTATTTTAAAGTTTTACGGAGAGATTATAATGTGCTGCTGTTGGTGCATTTGTTTGACATAAGCAGTGCGTTAAAATTTTCTCTGGATAAAGATGCATTTATAGCTTTTTGGTGATGGTAGTTATTATAATGATGTGTTTGTCTTTGCAACAGACGCAGCCGGGGGTGGTTAGTTATTGCTGCATAATGGCGGATGTAGGCCACGTCTGCGTTAACGACTGATGCGCACTGCGTTTGCGCAATAAGCTTCCTGCCTTTACTACTGTAGTTCACGGACGTTCTCGCCTGCTGTTTTGTTACCCATAATAGGCTCTGTATATAAATATTAACCTCATATGTAATAAAATAGTTTTTTCCCCGAAGGGAAAAAAACACAATTACACAGGGCGTTGTAGTTTGGTAGAGGCGGTTCTTTGTACTGTCCCGATATTTTCAAACTACACATTCCAGAAACACCCGCGGTAGACTGACCTGGGGAAAAAACTTGCTTATTTTCTTGCTTATTTTATAGTTTCACAATTACTTTATCTTTGTTCAAGGCGTCGTGTGTTGATCTTAGTTGAAAAGAAAGTTTAGCATGTGGGCATTTTTAAAATAAGGTGGACTAAATTAAATGCTTATTTTTAAAAAGCTCCCCACCCCCCAATATCCTATTCCAGTGGTATTCCTCTTTTATTCATCTATAAGCTCCACTCCAATACGCCCAGAAGTTCTGGGTGTTAATTTAGTGTTTTAGTTCGTTGTAGGTGTTCACTGGGGTTGGGTCGCAATCAGAACTTTGTGTGGGACTCTTGTGTGGCAACCCACCATGTCCACATGGAACTTCAGGTTTTGGGAAATAATCATGTGTGACGGTCAGGTGTTGACTTATAGATTTGCCATATAAATTGCAGATCTATTAAAACACAGAAACCATAAATAATGCATTCCCTATTCATGATGTTCTTCTATCCATAACCAATCTGTCCTTTCTCAGGTATACTTCGATATCCGAATTGGAGATGAGGATGTAGGACGCATCGTCATCGGACTGTTTGGAAAAACTGTCCCAAAGACCACTGAGAATTTCCTTGCCCTGGCAACAGGAGAGGTGTGAGCTCTTGTTCTTAGTAATTTAACCATATATTTCCATTCATGTAAAGATTCTTTCTAGTTCCATTATTCACTGCATAACAGGTGACACTTAAATGCTCTTGTCTATCAACAGAAAGGGTTCGGTTATAAGGGCAGCAAGTTCCACCGTGTGATTAAAGACTTTATGATTCAGGGAGGTGACTTTACCAGAGGAGATGGAACTGGTGGTATGAATTCTTAAATATTTCTTTCTAAATCCTTTTACCTGAAAAGTTTTGCTGCTAATTCATTTTTAACACACAAACGTAATGCAAAAACGTATAGTCATGATTGACTTTGTGCTACTGACTTAATAAATATATTAAACTTTAATAATCATGCTTAGTCATATTAACTGATCTAATATTAGTAATAATCTTAATGTAATATTAGTTTTAATGCTAAAATGTAAACAAACCCTCGTACCATTTTTTTAAAATTGTCATATTTAATGATGATGCAGTATAGTTTTTAATATTAAATTTTTGTTACAAGTAAGTAAGCAAGTATTATATTATTATTATATTATTATTATTTTTTGCTGCTTTGTTAGGCAAGAGCATCTATGGTGATCGCTTCCCCGATGAGAACTTCAAGCTGAAGCATTATGGCCCAGGATGGCTGAGCATGGCCAATGCAGGCAAGGACACTAACGGCTCCCAGTTCTTCATTACCACAGTGCAGACACCATGGCTAGACGGGAAGCATGTTGTCTTTGGCAAGATCTTGGAGGGCATGGTGAGTTTTTTCCTTTTATTTCTCACTTATGGAATATTGTAGAAATACTATTGGTTAGTGGGAATTGGGTCTTGTGGTCATGTGTATTGTGTTGCACCATTGTCCTAAAGTGGTGGTATTTTGTTCCAAAGTGCAGTGAATGACCGAATTGAATGGTCTTAGATCAGAGACTCAGCCTTTTGGTGGCTGTTGACCATTTCTTTATAAACTTGTTTGGTCACAATATATATATTTTTTTCTTAGGATGTGGTGAGAAAGATCGAGAGCACAAAAACAGACAGCAGGGATAAGCCTCTAAAAGACGTCATCATCCATGAATCTGGCAAAATTGAAGTAGAAAAGGCTTTTGCTGTGGCAAAGGAGTAAATCGCCCTAAGGGGGAAACAGGACTGTGGGGTTCTGGGGTTTTAGCAGGTGTGCTGTACCACTAATAAATTTGGTGGCACATACATGTATGTATTTGTTTGCGTGTGTGCGTGCGCGTGTGGCACTTAAACCTAACCCGCCTCAAGTTCCTACATCTGTAGCGGTCCACCTTGGGTCCATTTTGAACAGGCATTCCACAAGGTCACACTCTGATCTACTCCTGCTTTTTGTAAACAAATCTTCAATAAAGGATCCAGATTTTGTTAAACATTTCTGTAAAGCCTCCTTTATTCACATCACAGCCCATGAACAGGAACTCGCTGAGACAAAAATGTAATGCTTGACATGGGTTTAAATAGTAGTGTATGTTAAGTCATTCACAAATACAGCTCTTTTAGTGAAATTCTTGTAACACTGGCCTGTCTGTGTCACAGCTGCAACATCCCTCTCTTTTTTTTTCAATACTACAAATGTAATTCGCAAACAAATTAAATGAATAAGCCTCTATAAATACTTTAAGAATCTCTGAAGGTCAAGTGTGTGTGTGCAGACATTTATGGCAATTGGCAGTTAAGGGCTTTGTTTAGGTGATCAACAGTGGTAAATTGGTGGTGCTGGGAATCAAAC
Source organism: Sisor rabdophorus (assembly GCA_026260075.1). NCBI lineage: Eukaryota > Metazoa > Chordata > Actinopteri > Siluriformes > Sisoridae > Sisor > Sisor rabdophorus. Next base: position 1,704,970 of record JAOTQW010000008.1, read on the forward strand.
CTTGATCTAGTAAATTAGCAGTCCACTAATCAGCGTCTTCAGTTTCAGTATACATTTTATGTGGTTAGTTAAAATGTTTTATGTGGTTAACATTAAATGAAAATGCCTCTGAAATAATATTCATCTAAAACATTCTTCCTCTAATAAAATGTAGAATGTCATAATCAAATGAGCCTAGTTTAGGTATTGCTGTTAATGTTGTAAAATTACTATCAAATAGTTAAAAAAAACGTGAAGCTGGCTTCTGTCAAGATTACATGAATAGTAAATTAATGAGAAACCTGTTTTTTGTTTTTATTTTTAACAGATTGGTATTCAAGAATTCTTTCCGTAATGTCAATCTATGATCGCGTGATTGTTTTAATCACAAAAGAGATACTGGCCACACGTGTTATGGGTTATGTTACACATAGCTTCCAATCGGGTCTGTCTAGCTCCCTTATTACTAACCAGATGGTTATCAGTGATCAGGTCTGGGTGTCAAGTCTTTCCCTCTTCGATACGTTAAGCTTATGACCTCCAACATATTGTGTGAAGCCTTTAAAGACTGCCCACTGAATGTCTATATAAAGCAACGTAGCAGAAGTTTTTTATTGGACTCAATGACTACAGCACCTTACAGCACATTCTAATGTATAGTTTTATCCACAATCAAGTAAACTACTGAAGACTCTTTGCCTCATGGCTCCAAGGGTTTTGGGTTTGATCTGGTACTTGTGTTCATGTGTACATGCTCACTCTGTTTTCTAGCAGTAGCATTATCAGCCAGCCAGTAATGGTCAATAGCTGTTTTATTCAGGCTGTATTTCTGCCTCTTATTCAGTGTTCTCAGGATAGAATTCCCATGACCCACACCAGGATAAAGCACATACTTGGGGTACACAAGTAACCGAATCCTATAAGAGACTCCATATCCCAATCCCTAGCAAAATATGAATTGGCCTTTTTCCTTTCCTGTCTTAACCTAAGGATGACTAGGAAAGGCTTTAATAATGCTATGGGCTTTTAGCCGAAAAAAAAAATTCACAGCCGTTTTCAAGAAAACATGAAGCCTTGTCAGTGGTGGAACAGAGAACTCCTCCTGTGTCTCAAGTCATCTGTGCTTCTGGCAGTGAGCTCAGACTGCCTCTGTCTATGACAATGGTGGGGATGGGAGGAAGTCTGTGAATGTGTGTAGCACTAAGCTTGGAGCACGTCCTTATGCCCACTTTACTGTCTCGGGGGTAGAAACCCTGCAGGACACCAGCTACAACCACATCAGGCAGGTCTGCAGGACAAAAGAGTTACAAAAACTGAGGTGGGGTTTTGCAGATGAATTGCATACTTCTGTTTATATAATTCTCTAAAACTTTCTTAAATGTGCAGTTGTGATACTTGATGCAGTTGATATGTATTAGAAGCTACATAACACTTATCAAGGGTGTATCAAATATGCTTACGGTGAGAAATAAAAACAGTCTGTAAAGCGTAGCGTACCGACTTACTTTTTTATGCAATGTTTGAGTGAATAAATGAAATCATTCATTCATTTTCTATACCCGCTTATTCCCTAACTCTGAGTCACGTGGGTCTGCTGGAGCCTATCCCAGCCACATAGGGCAAAAGGCAGGGGTACACCGTGGACTGGTCGCTAGTCCATCGCAGAGCCAGACATAGACAAACAACACACACTCAATCTTATGGGCAATTTAGAGTCACCAGTCAACCTAATGTACATGTTTTTGCACTGTAAGAAAAATCCTTGGAGTACTTGGAGGAAACCCACGCAAGTGTGGGGAGAACATGCAAACTCTGCAAACCTGATCATGCTAACCACTACGCCACCATGCTGCCTATGTAATATTTAAATATTATCATTGAAATATCAATAATTTATACAAAGGCAATAAGATCACCCTATACACTATCACTCAAAGATGAGATCTCTTTTAAACCAGTTTTCTTTCAAATGAAAAGTCATGAAAAGGAAAGTCATGTCTAGACACCTGGAAACGCTTAAAAACAATGCCCAACAACAAAGCTTTAGACCAGGTGAGACCAAGTTATGTATTTTATCTTAATTATGAAGTAATGTGGCCATTACCTGACTTTGAAGAGATGAGAAAAGGGTCACAGGAGTAACCCACCACTCTCTGATGATGCAGCTCACAGCTGAAAAATATCAACAAAAAAATTAATTAATTTATTTAATATACCCACTTATTTCCTCATTTTGGGGTCACTGTATTTTGCTGAATCATATCCTTAGCGCACATAAGGCAAAAGAAAGGAGCACACCCTGGACAGGTCGCCAGTCCATCGCAGGGCCAAACAGACAAACAAGCACGCTCATGCATTTTTGAATCACTAATCAAACTAATGTACAGTTTTTTGACTGTGTAAGGAAACCAGAATACAAGCACGAGGATAAGATGCAATCTCAGCACAGAAGGATACCTTGCCTGGGAATTGAACCCAGGACCTTCTTACTGTGAGGAGACCGTGCTAACCACTACACCTCTGCACCGCCTGGATTGAACAATAAAATATAATTAAATTACTAAATAAATACAGTTAATTTAATTTTATAATTTTGAAAATGGTTAGCACGGTCGCCTCACAACAAGGGTTCGAATCCTGGACACAGGGTCTTTCTGTGTGGAGTTTGCAAGTTCTCTCTGTGCTTGGGTGGGTTTCCTCCGGGTACTCCGGTTTCCTCCTAGTACTCCGGTTTCCTCCTACAGTCCAAAAACATGTGCATTAAGTTGATTGATAATACTAAATTGCCCATAGGGGTGAGTGTCAGTGCGTGTGGTTGTGTGTGGCCCTGAGATGGATGGCCCTGCGGGGCGAGCAGACCCCAGTGACCCTAAGTTCAGGAATAAGTGGGTATAGAAGAAAATTGGCAAAATGAGGTCTGTGTTTATGGTATGGTTTATGGTCTTAAGAGTCTGGAATATGTGAAACAATATCCTGGTACGCCACCAGAGGGCAATCATGTGACATTGCAAAAGAGACTTCTTTTGTCATTCCTTTTTGTCCTGTTATTTATTTTCTAATGTTATCTATTTTGTTGTTTATTACATTCGTTTAGAAAAATATTTTCATTGTTTTGCTTCTGCTCTGTTGTTATATCATCCTGCAGCTTTATGATAATAAATGCTTTGTTATGTCTTAGTTTTAACGTTTATGTTCAGTTTTCTGTTTGTTGTTTTTGTTTAGTTGTTGTTGTGTTCACTTTAACAGTGTTGAACAGTTTACGTACAAACATTTTTCTTTACCCCCAGAGACAACATTAATAAATGAGGGACAAAAAAAGAATGTAGTTAGCTGGGTAAAAGTTTTCCTGTTGTTAATGTCTTTGTACATCGAATTGTATTCAATTCGATATATGACATATATTGTGCACCAGTATCTACGGTGTCATACTATGGGTTAGTATCTACAGTGACCATAAGGGGACATGTTCGTTGCACATAACTTCGGCTTGTTCCCACCACTTGTGGGAACTTGATAATGTCGTGGCCACAAGATCATATTGTTAAGGTAACAGCATTCTTATGTCATGGCCATGATATGTTAAGTCATAGTGTGAAGATGTTATTTTAAGGAAACTACATCCTTTTCTAGTGGCCACTACTTATGTTTGGAAAACAAAATCTCTTGTAGTTAAGAGGTTTATGTTAAGATAACACCTTTTAAAATCTACAGTGTTGTGTGCTATGTACTTTTCAAATCAAATGTTGTGTACTATGTAGTAGTCTAGATGAGATGTAAAGATGAAGATGATTGATCAAATAACAGTTGACTTTGAGTTTGGAATGTAAAGACATAGTGGGGTCTCTTGTATTTAAAAAACGGTACCTTATAAATAAAAAGGCACCGACAGCGTATTATGTTTAACAGGCTGCATTTTTATTATCAAGATTCTAAAGTTTCTTACCTTTTCTTTTGTCCTTGTATGTCATTCTGCTGTTCATCACTAAAACATGCATACATACAAACATTAATACATACATGAATGGTAATCATACAATGTCCACACACATATAATAATAATTCATACAATGTCCACACACATAATAATAATTCATACAATCATACAATGTCCACACACATATAATAATAATTCATGTAAAAATGCCATGTCAGTTAATACAGAGTGCTTGTTAAGGTGAGGTGGTTTATTGACTTTCACCTGAACTATTATTATGAACCCTAACCCCAGGTCTTGACTTTAACCCTAACCCTGTCCTTAAAACTAACCTTCATTATTAATCCCGACTTTTAATCCTAAATAAACATTCATTCATTCATTTATGCATTCATTTATTCATCTTCCATACCCGCTTATTCCCGAACTTTTCAGGGTCATGGGGGTCTGCTGGAGCCTATCCCAGCGCACATAGGGCAAGAGGCAGGGGGCTACACCCCCTGCGATGGACTGGTGACCCTGGAGAGATCACCAGTCCATCGCAGGGCCACACACACACAACCACATGCACTCACACATTCTCTCCTATGGGCAATTTAGAGTCACAATTCAACCTAATGCACATGATTTTGGACTGTGGGAGGAAACCGGAGTTCCCGGAGGAATCCCATGCAAGCGCGGGGAGAACATGCAAACTTCGCACAGAAAGACCCCAAGTTGTGCTGCTAACCACTGCGCCACCGCACCGCCCTAAATATAAACAATTACCCTAAATCACAAGCCTACCCTTAACAGTAACCTTTAACACTAATTGTGATGTTTGACATCAACCCTAGCCTTAACTTTAAATATAACTTAATCACACCATAACTCCACAACCATAGTTTCAATGATAAAGCTGCCCTTTCATCTGTAACTAACTCCAAACCCTAACTTTCAGTTTTAATTTTAAAATGTAAACTCTTAACCCTAAGCTCTGACTTTCAACCTAAACACAAGTCCATATTTATAAAGCAGACTTTTTTAGAAACATATTTATTTCATTTTAGGGGTGTGGCTGTGGATGTAATGAAAATTGCAGCCTTATAAACAGTGATAACATTACAGCTTAGGTGTAGTACATACCAAACACCACGTATCTTATTTGCTGTGTGAAAGTGTTTGACCTCCAGGAAATCCAGCAGCTCCTGAGGAACCGCTTCATTTTCATCAAGGATCACCTGAAAGCAGAAATCTTTACTGCTGTGCCATTACATTGTTGTAAAGAGGAGGTAACTCTGTGTACTGCTGCTTTACCTGTATGTAGTACTCCAGCTCTTGCCGTCTCTGCTCCTGGGGTTTGGAGCGCAGCTGATTTCTTTTGTTGGGGAATTCAGGTGTCAGAAGGATCTTTTTCAGCTTCCGGTGCAATATCTGAAAATCACTCTGCCGCCGCAGAACAAAGTGCTTTCTTCCGTTGAACAGAATCTCTACCCTGAAGAGCTGTAAAAGAAAGAAACTACATTTTGGACTAAAGCTGATGAGGAAGAACAGTAGAACTGTTCTTACTGTGTCTTCCTACCACTGCGCCCTAGTAAACTGATTTTCTATAATGGTCACCTAAATACTCAGAGCTTTGCATACTGTATACTGCATACTTGCATTTAATGTATAATAATTATATGAGATTACAGTTAAATGTAATTAAGCTCGAACATATTTCTCTATTTATGTCACAAGAATGGTATGTTGATTTAACCAGTAAATAAACAGAGAACAGGTAATCTGTATACTGTAATTGTAGCTAGGAAGACATGTTGCTGAGCTTGAACACATCAGACTTTATGTTTGGACCACAACACTATTTTGTTTTAGAAGCTTTATAAGAAATCAGAGCTATTTTATTACCTCTAATAAAAAAGAGACGCCACATGGCACATGCATGCCAATAGTTACTGATGCCCTGCTACAGTCGTTTATAAATCCATATGCATATGGCACTGCAATTGCAAAGGGCATAACAGCAAAACTTGCTATCCTCCTGTAGGAGCATTATATTTAAACCTCATGAGAAACTTAAAATATCTATAATGAATTGTTAGGAAGTTAATGCACTTCTGTTTATTAAGTCATATTCAATAAGTTCTTCATTAGAAAGTACGAATTTTGAGAAAATTAGATAAAAACCAAACTACATCCAATTTTCCATTTTTTCCAGATATTTTAATGACTATTTCGGATAGATTGTTAGTGTATGCATCAGTTTTGATCAATCATTGTTGATTTCAGTTAAGTTTAGCATTCTGATGAAGTTACTGACTCCATTTAAGCTTCATGGTATTATTAGACTGTCCATTAGCACATCTCCCCACATTCCTGTAGGGGATTCATGGTGTACCCCCAACTGCAACCTAACAGCATATTTTTCCCATGGGAACATTCTTAGCAGAAAATCATAACTACCAAAGTGCATCAGACTACATAGAAATATTTCAATATTTAGAAATATTTAAGATCTGTAATATCCCAGGAAGTACACACCTTTACTGTTAACAATTTACTTTCTATAGAAAGGTTAACAAATGCGCTTTTCATCAGTGTTACACAACATACATTTTGATGTTCAGATTAATTTAAACTGTAATATTATAAGGGTGTTTTTATAATTGATGGGTAATTAAAGGAGGTAAGGCAGTCTTTATTTGTTATACATCACAATATAGCGCATTGCTGTTAAAACCAGGTGGTCCCTCCTGTGGTTCTTACAGATAAAGTGTGATAAAGTCCAAAAAAGAGGAATACTGCCTCTTTAGACGGGTTGTCTGTGCTCCTTTTGTGTAGAATGACTTCCAAATGCTAACCATAGTCTTCCCAGCATTTTAAGCATATAAATTTAATTCAATAAGAAGTTCAGGGCTTCAATTCCCAGTACCTGCTGGATAAATAAGTTTGAAGGTGAGAGTGTGCTATTTTTTGTTGGCAATCATCAGCATCTCTTTGGTGTTATCAGGTCTTTGAAAAATATTATAAATAATATTTTAATGTGAGAAAAATGAAAGTTTTATTAGAACTAACCTGAAGGTTCAGAAATTTTTATTTAACACAAAAGCAAGCAACACTGTTTCTCAAATACAATTTAGATTTGTGAGCATGACCCTCGACTGCGTATACGGGAAATGTATTTGTTTTCTGGTAAACTATAACTAAGGATTTCATGTCCTTGAAGTTTCCTATTTTTTTCCTGCCAATATTGAAACTAGCAGTACTCACTTCCACTTCATATCTGTTTTCACTCTGAGCAAAGGCTTTCACTTCTCATCTGCTTTACCTCTGACAGAGGACAGGTCTCTAACTTGTTCCTCAGTAGGAGAATGGGAATGTGAGCAAGTCCTAATAAAGCATGCTTTGACATGTCTTAGTGAAATTTCACTGCGTGATGCAACACTAGGTGTTGAGAGCCAGAGGCGCAATGACTTTAAAATAGAATTTTATGAAATTTCAGCATAGTTAAGAGTAAACTTTGCTGACTCTACAACCTCCAGTGTAAAGAATACAAAATGTTGAACAGTGTGTTCTGCCTACTTTATTGCTTAAGTGAGTGAGACTGTGCATGACTCTCATCAACACCAGACTGAAACTGCCTTTTCAGGTAATTTTCAAGGTAATTTTTAAGCCACATCATGAAAGAAGACTTAATAATACAGGACATCAACAATGGGCCTGTTAATGTATAAAGTATATAATTACTGAGTATACTATGACGATTATTTTCCTTTTTTATATTTCCTTTTCTATTTGACAGTGGAAGTTTTTACATTGGAAGTCTATTTGAGTCTACCAGGATTCTATTTAGTAGAACTATTCAGGGAAATTCCATAAAAATTACAAAAAAAAAAATCCAATTCAATTTCTATCATATTTTAGCAAAATCTTTTTGCTTAAAATATGAATACTTGTCAGATAAAGATGATGAAGAAAGTAAAGTCAGTTTTACAGGAAGCACTTTTTACAAGAAAGTTACAAATAACCCTAAGATTAGCGATTAGTTGAGGGGGGGGGTTATTGCAGTGTAAAAATAGTAGATGTATTCATTATTCATGCTATTAAGGTTATTTATTATCACTGTGTCTGAACTATCGCTAAATATAGATTTAAAGTCACAACTACCAAATAAAATCTAGTACAATTTACCAGTTACAGAAACGGAAACAACTTCTTTGTCCTAGAGATCTTAGTTAGCAGCCTACTATTCCAGCACTGATACTAAAAGACCTTTTAAACATGCCTAATAAATATATATTTACAATAAACATCACATTACAAACAATCACACATTTATTTATGACATCTCATATACGAGTTTTTGTGTCAGATCTTAGTATATTAAAAATTAGGCAACACATTGTTTATGAACATGTGGCATAGTGGTTAGCATGGTTGCCTCACAGCAAGAAGGTCCCGAGTTCGATTCCAGGCAATGGGTCTTTTTGTGCACAGTTTGCATGTTCTCCACACACTCACACTTTGCGTTTACTCCGGGTACTCCAGTTTCCTCCCCAGTCCAAAAACATGTACGTTAGGTTGATTGTTGATTCTGAATTGCCCATAGGAGTGGGTGTCAGTGTGTGTGTAGTTGTTCGTCTATGTATGGTGAGGGGCTGGCATCCTGTCCATGGTGTACTCCTGCCTGTTGCCCTATGTGTGCTGGAAAAGGCTCCAGCAGATTCCCGTGACCCAGAATTAAGGAATAAGGAAGATAAATAAATAAATGAATGATTTGCTTTAAAGTAAAACAGTCATCTGCTACAAGAATTTAATTAAGCATGAGTATACACAAACACATTATGTTTTCTGTGTGCTTTTTATTTAAGGAGACTGAACTGCTCTTAACTGCCTCTTAAATCAACCAACACTCATTTCTTTAGGTCACTGAGTAAAGGATTGGAACTGTAGCGGCTCAATTCCTATCCCGGATAAACAACTGTGCATGTGTGAGCATGTAAAGTAACTTTCCTTATGTTGTCTTTTGGTCAAAAGGTTACAGCAGTGGCTAAGGGACAGGGACAGCTGGCTGAGTGCAGAGCCCAAATGGAATGTGTGTGTGTGTGTGTGTACGTGTGTGTTTACAGGTTTATACAGCTGGAAGAGACCTAAATCTGAATACACACAGGCACGTGTGGACTCGTGTCACAGTGGGAACTGAATTGAGGTCCTTATGGGTTGAAAAACTTATAAAACAGAGTGTCATAATGTTAAAATAGCTTTAACACAACCTGGTACATTTGTTTTTAATTATTTTTAAAATTATTGTTAATGCCAAATCTGCTAATTATAAAAGTATACAATTGTAATTATTTTTTTATTATATATACTATATATTGAATATGACCTGTGGCTGTGTTCATGGGTTTGTTTTCACCCTAAAAAACATACTGGTAGTCACATGTACACATACACATGTAGATGGACTGAGATTAATTGCCACAAGCAGTGAATGAGTAAGTGTACTAACTAAAGATACATATTATATACTATATTATGACTGACTTTTACACAGACTGATAAAATAATAATAATATTAATAATACACAAATACATTTCTGATCTATCAGAGTTGCAATAAGTATGTATGTGTGTAATTGTCTTCTTCAACAGATTGAATAAATAATGAAGTCCTGTCTTAGTGACATTCTGCTATTATCTGTGATGCCTAAAACAACAAACCTGCTAAAAGAAAAACTTAACTACTCTATTGAGAAATTCTTTAAACGTGATGAAAAGTGTATAGCAATGTTGCTCTTAGGGGATAGAGTCTTAAGGGTAAACACTAGCCTGCTGTGTGTTTTGGGTCAGAAGTACTAGCTGAAAAGAGTTACAGTCAGCCTCTCTGTTTCCTTCCCTCTTTCTGAAACACACTTCCATGCTCTCACTTACTCACTTACTTATTCTGCCTCACATACTCACAGAGCCACCATTGTCACAGGGTTGCATGCTTTTGCTAGGATGAAGCCCTGAGACACAGGGCCCCCATGTCCATGTCGGGCACTTACACACAAAGCCAATGTGTTCAACATACCAGCTCAGAGTTGACAACAACACACAATCAATATTCCGTTGATGATCGTAAAAGTCATACACAGTCTGATATGTCCAGCTTCCCTAAATGCACAAAAAAAATCATTGATGATTCT
>JAOTQW010000008.1:1717505-1728278 GCA_026260075.1 Sisor rabdophorus
TACTCCGGTTTCCTCCCACAGTCCAAAAACATGTGCATTAGGTTGATTGGTAATGTTAAATTTCCTATAGGAGTGAATGTGAGTGCGTGTGGTTGTGTTTGTGTGTGGCCCTGTGATGGACTGGTGACCTTTGCCCTATATGTGCTGGCATAGGCTCCAGCAGACCCCCGTGACCCCAGATTCGGGAATAAGGGGGTAAAGAAGATGAATGAATGTTAGTCATTTTGGATGAAGGTATCTCCTAAATACCATAAAAGTCAACAGCAAGCTCCTTTGTGTTTTGTCTTAGAAAAACGGACTTCACCTGCAATGTCTGAAGTGTTTACCTAAGAATAGAAAGATGCTCTCTGTACATATCTAAGAAATAGTTTTTTAAGCAATTATGTGGTAAAGTGTTGCTTTAAATGTAGAATGTCATTTGAATCCTCTGGGTTGGAACACACACTATACACAAACTAACCTGGTTAAAAAATAAAAAAATTTCCACACAGGTTGCTATGTTCTGCTAAAACTATTCTGTAGGCATTTAAATGTTGATTGGGATTTAATGAAAACTTTTTTAAAAAGGTCACACTGAAGGGACAACAGAGAGCTGTGTGTGTGTGTTACAATAAAAATCAAATTGCCGACAGATCAAATGTCTCAGCGTTATTCAATTCCCCATTTTAGACATTAGGTAGATAATATTGCTGTTATTATTATTTTGCTTATAATGTGATGTTCCAAAGCAATTTTTATTCCCTTTATTCTTGTAACTTAAATTGATTTCAATGACCATTTTAAGGCTATTGTGGAAAGGTAATGAGTGCAGTATCAAACATGCATCAAAAGCTTTGTTTGATGCACTTTTGGATAAGATGTAGTTTGTTGATCTGGCATAAACTGCAAGCCTAGTTAAGACAACATGTTAAAATGTAAAGCTACACGCTTTAACATTATTTGTTCCATCACAGCTACAGCAACTTTAATCCATAGCCGGTACAAGACATGAGCCATATTCTTTAAAACTATCTTTATTGTGTTTATGAACAGAAGGTGCGCATAAGCAATATCTACTGGCTTGACTGAAAGATTAAAAAAATACACACTAACAAAAACTTTACAAGCATTTAAAGCATCTCAAAAGACACCCAAGACAAGCAAGCACAACCCTTCGTTTCTCACTCAGATGGCCCCCGTCTGCTTGTCCAACCCTACAATATACGAGAAAAATAAAAAGATGAATCCCAAATCTTTTTATTAGTTATTAAAAGGTGGAAAGAAAAATCTGCAAATAGCTCTTATCAAATACAGCATCCTGTTATTTCAGCAGTGTATTGGATAAAATACTATGCCTTGTACCATCATATACCATCAATTTCAAAAGGGAAGGAAATAGAAAATTATGAAAATAAAACCACGTGATAAGTGCATGATGGATTTAACGAAAGAAATTAACTGGCAAGAACTACATCTCTGCTCACATTATAATTAAACAAAATCTTGTATTTTAACACTGCCTTCTACGCTGTTTAATTTGAGGAATGAGAGTATCTCTGCCATAAAATATGTAGCACAGAACTGACATTTAGAGATAAGGCTTTAAAAACAACTTTACCAGCAGTGCAAGTACTTGATCTGTATTTAAGTGCAAAATTTATTAATAAAGCTCATCTCAACTATTTTGTTTGTTTAACAATAAACATATGACCTTTTGACTTTCAAAGTGCAGCCAAAGTGCGGAATGTGTCCTGTATAATAAGACCTTTGATAATTTCATCCTCTGGTATTTTCCTTTAACTGAAATTTAACTGAATTACACAAAGAGTCTGCTCTGAACTTTGTTTCGGTTTAGGGAATATTACATATTTTAAAACTCAAAAAGCTCAGATTAGTCAGTACACATATACGACAACCCCGGGTTTCAAGAGGCACCAGCGAAAGTGGAATGTAGACTGTGTGTGTAAAAAGCAAGAACTTAGAGCATTGTGAAGTTGAGTTAAAAAAAAGTTTGGAAGAAGAGTCTATTACTGTAAACCATTAGCACTGCTGTTGTGCTAAATCCAACAGCTTCATCTTCTCCCTGGCTGAGGTGGAAATTACCAATGGCACCTACTACTTCTTAGCATATGAACTTTGTTTCTCTTACAAAAAATAAATGTCTCAAAGCGCTTTTTAATCACTGCACATATACAATCCCTAAAACTAATTGTCAAAAACAAACAGTAGACGCTAAATGGAAAAAAAAAAATAAAACTTAAAAAGTGTTGAATTGATGAATATAACCTTTAAGTGATTAATGAAAAAAATTGATTGCTTCTCTTTTCCCTTTGCATTACATCTCTTGGTTTATACGAGAGTGGTAAAGTGTATAGAAAAGGCAGACTCAGTCTTAAGCAGGCCTCTGTGTGTGGGGGTGGTTCAGTGGGTGGGTCATCAAGCAATTGCTTTGGCTTCCGGAAGGAAAGCCTCCCAGTACTTGATCAGCTACATAAGAGTAAACACACAGACACAATATATAGATAGATGATCAAAGAGAGAGAGGAGAGATTGAGTGAGTTGGTTTATATTAACTCTTGACCTTTGTTTTATAAAGAAAACAAGTAGAAAAATATATTTTTACCTGCTGCTGTGAATTCAACAGCGACTCCAGATATCTGACAATTTGTTTCTTGAAGTCTCGAGCCTTTTCTTTCTGTTGCAAAAAGTTTTTTTTTTAGAATAGGTTATGTTAAGTGAAAAACCTCACAAGTCTGCAACTGGAAACATGTGAAGCCACAATCCATTCTCACCTCAAACCTGAGGACTTCCTTTCGTACGGTACCAGATACTCTCTCAAAGTCTCTCTCGTACTGACTGACTTTAGACTCCCACTGCAACATACATCAGTCACATCAGTTTTAACTAGTTTAACTACTCAGAGCAGAAAACTCTCACAGAGAGATAGTGCGAATGCCTGTTTAAACCGAAACTCGGCTTCGCACAAAAGAATTTTGTACAAGACCGGTCAGAAGTTCTAATAGAAACAGGTCTTCTTACAAAGTGGCAAATCAACTCTCAGTTGTGCACTCAGTGTTTGTTTCTGGCATCAGCGTTACCTCTACGATCTCGTCCTTGGCTTGCTGAAGTTTGTCGGGTTTGTTGGACCACAGAAGCTTTGCCTCTGTCTCACGTTTCTTCTGTAGCATGTTCTCAGCGTCCTGCCAGCGCTGCCATGCCTTCATCCGCTGGTCAAAGCAGGCCTATGCATATGCAAATGTATGTACACACAAAAACACATTTCAGCAACAGGTGATGATATTGTAAAACTTGGCTGCTCCTAGATTAAGACTTCTTAGCGAATTACATACTACAAAAGTATTGGATAGGATTTACCCATGATAATGTAAGCAAGGAAAAAAGCATATGGGGGATTATTTCAGCAAAATGACTCTACAAAAGATTATAAATAAAAATTATGATCAGGGTTGCCCAAACTTTTGCATGGAACTCTCTAGAGTAAAATGCGGAATTGACTTTATTGTGAGCCAACATGTGCGTTTTCCTACCCTGACTGCCCCCAGCAAGCGGATGTAGTCTGCGAGATGCTCGGCGAATACGAAGAAGTCATTGGAAGCCTGGTCCTGATGAAGCAGCTCAATGCGGTCCTCCACTTCAGCTAGCTGGGACAGAGCTCGTGAAAGCGCAGTGTTATCCTCTGAGCTACCCAACATCGCCACACTCTTTGCAAACACTGCTGTGTTTATTGACAGTTCTGCAAACAGACAACTTGTTTATTATTATAATAAAGCAATTATTATTATCCACTTAGCAAGAATAAACCATTAGCATTAGTAATTACATTGAACATACTGTAACTAATAATTAAACCAAGGGATTTTCTTCATTTCTTCATTCTTACATTCAAAATAATATTAAACCCACATTTTTATTTGATTATTATTTTTTTCTTTCTTGTTTGCATTCCCAAATACGATTTAACCTCAGCCAAATCAAAAATGACTACACAGCTGATTTGACACTGAGATTGTTTCATATTAAATACTGTTAGGATAAAGCAATCAAAATGACTAAGCAGACTGCAAATCTGCCCTTGGGTTTCGTTCACATCGTACCCTTGTGAAGTGTTGTGACTTCTTCTGTACATGAACTGAATGGGGAAGGGGTGGCCTAGAGGTTTAAGTTTTGGACTGATACCAAGGTCCTTAACCCCTAATTGCTCAGTTGTAAGTCGCTTTGGATAAGAGTGTCTGCCAAATGCTGCAAATGTAATGTAACATTCTTAACCTACAGTGTCACACTGGTTAAACAAAATTTTAAATATACCTTTCCTGTGGTTGACGAGGGACTCCACCACAGCGTGCAACTTTCTCAGATGTTGGTCCTCACTTTCTACTTCCTGGAGCTTCTCTTCAAACCACTGACAGAAAAACACACATTACACTTACCCATTTCTCCTGAAGTGTGGAAAGCTTATGAAGTGTGGGTATGAGTAAGACCAACTCACAATATCTGATTCATTCATTTTAATAGTCATCTTGCTGACGGCATCAGTGGCCTTGTTAATCATCTTGAGGAATCCAGCCCCACTCAGTGCCTGAGTGCTAACCGCCCTGGGTAACTAAAACAGCACAAAAGACAAATTAGGGGCCATTTGAAAACTGCTATGATTTTGAGAATACTAATCACAGTTGGACACAGTGGAAAACACCCATCTGATGGGACAACCGACCACCACACCCATGTCCTCATGCAAACTTTTAACACAAAATGTAGAGCACACAGTTGACTGGGGGTTTTCAAAACACTACATTAGTTCTTCACTGAAACTTTAATATTGTTTCATCAGTAACTGAGCTTCATGAATGTTATGTCCGAATGGTATGTTCGGGTTGGTGTGTAAAATCTCCAGTGTCCTGTACAGAGACTTTGAGCTGAACTTGAACACCAACTACACCACAGACCCTCTCACTCATCATTATTGTCTTATCATATATTTCCAGATACCTTATATTGTATACATATAACAAGGATTACACATTTGGCATGTGCATGTGTTAAGTGGGTTTGCTCGGTTACCTCCTCTTTCTCTAAAAACTCTCTCACATCTGGATCTTGCAGCAAAGATGGATGAGACACAAGTCTCTGGAGGTACCTAATCGATAAATTTGATAGGTGGAACTGGTTTACTAATAAAGAAATGTAAAGCAACACTAAAGAATGTATAAAAATCAATAGCTAACAAAATTAGAGAGGGGACAACCTTTCAAGAGCAGCTCTCCTCCTTTCAACAAACTCAGCTGATGACTGGTCTTCTTTTCCCACCTTTACTTTGGTCATTCCTTAAAAAAAACAACAGACATTGTCATTGGGGTGAAAACTGTTAATATAAAATAAATATCCCAAACAAAAATCGAATACCCAAAATGCTTTTCTCCGGTGGTGGAGGCACAATGTGCCCATTCTGCGAATGTTTTTCCGAAAGTTTCTCATAAAGACCCAGGAAATCGCTAAAGCGTCTGCGCACCGTGAAGTGCGCACTGCGGAACATGGGTAAAGTCGTCTGTTTTAATGAAAAGAACATAATATTATTTATACATTCTATATAGCGCGCGCACGCACACACACTATACCCATTATAAGTATGTAGAAGACATTGCTTACATTTTCTTACTTTAGTCTAAACCCACACACCATTATAAACGTGTAGTAAAAAGAAAATTAAAAAAGCAACATTTGGAACATAAAGGCAAATACCTGTGTGGAGACTCTGTAGGCCATGTAGGCATTCATACCATCACCTGCAACAGACAAGACAGCAATTAGACAGTCAGTATATAAGGCTATATACATTTAAATAAAATTAAATCTATACAAAACGTAAGGTGTATAGGTAAGGTGTAAATTTTTGTGAATATCCTAATAAAAACAACCAAGTGAATGGCTGCCTTCAAAACCCACCTCTTTTATTAAAACTATACATTTGCTCTATTTTTTCATTGAGACTATTTGCAAACACCGTTTGGGTTTGTTGCACTTTGTGACCCATCAGTATTGATCTGTTCATTGATGGTGATTCAAAGCACATTTCGCTCTGGATAAGTGCGTCTGCTAAATGATGCAAATTGCAACGATAGAATGGGGAAGTGAAGTGTTACCGGGAGTTTGTTGTGCATTGTCTTACAGGTCACAAACATCAAACTGATTCAACTGTCACCACAGAGTCGGCAGTCCACTTCCTATTGCAGCGCACAGTAATAATTACCCTTTCCCAAAAAGAACAGCCTCTGAGGGCAGCCACAAGGGACTTACCCACTTTCTCTGGGTTTGTAACTGAAATGTTCAAATCGAATTTGTCCTCCTTCTCTTCCTCTTCCAGCTGTTTTGTAAGAGAAAGAAATACAGAATATTAATACACCATATTAAAATATATATATAAACCTATAAAGTGTTAGGTTTGATTCCTAGGCAAGTTGTCTTTCTGTGCGGAGTTTGCATGGGTTCACTGTGGATATTTTGGTTGCCTCCCAAAGTCCAAAAACAGGTACATTAGGTTGATTGGTGATTCTAAAGTGCCTATAGGAGTGAATGCGAGTGCGTGTGATTGTTTGTCTATATGTGGGCCTAAGATTGACTGGCGACCTGTCCAGGGTGTACCACTGACTGTCGCCCCAAGTGTGCTAGGATGGGCTGCATAATGACACTAAATGAGAAATACTATTTATTCCTTTTTTTAAATAGAGCACCTGCTTTTAAGTGCAGGACAGGCTGTGTGCAAGACTATGTACAATGAGAAAGCTGAATTGCAACAAATTTAGCACATCATGCACTCGGCATGAAAATTAAAATATTGAGCAGAGCAACAATGTTTTTTGACATGAGAAGTGAGAATACAATAATCTGAAGCACCACAGCACCAAAAACAGTATTGACATAGCAGCTACATACATTTGCTTGATTCAAGTAATCATTCATTTTACACGTCCTGTATTTTATACAATGAACCATGCCATTTATTAAATAACTTATTTCCTTATTTAAACCAGGTTGACGGCCAGGCATCCTGGCTTTCAGGTCAGGTTTTGTACAAGATCAAACAGCAAACTGGTACTTTCACTTCCCTAATAAGATAGGGAGCTGTTCATTCTTGTATAACGTGTTTTAAATAAAACAAAATAAAAACCAAACACAAAAAAACCCTCCACTTGTCAATATTACATAAATATCGCATGAGCTTATTCAAACATGCAAGTAATTTGTCTGTTTTCTTTCGAGTTCTATTTATTGTTATTAAATTAATTTAATAAGCCTACATACTAGGCCCGTGCAATTTATGGAAAATATTATATTGCGAGATATATGGCAGATATTGCAATTTGTGATTCAGTCTTAGTGTTGCGCAGCACCACTACAAGTTTTACAGATTCATTTAGATCGAGCATATGCAGTGCGAGTTTGACAGATAAATATGAACAAAATATTTTTTTTCTTTGACTGCAAAGCACTTCCAATAAAATAAGAAAAGACATTTTCTTCTGTTAACAAGCTCCATTTTAAATATGGTCATGTTTTATTTTCTGGAAGTCATCACTAACATACTGCAAAGTGAAACTAACATACAGTTCTGACTTCTGGATGTCTGTTTTTGTAGTGTAATATTACACACCTCAAATTCCTATAATCATATAAGATGTCGGATTGTAACCTAAAATTTTATATCTCCTAACTGCTAGGTTTTTTCAATCCCTCTGTCACTTTAAAATGAACTATGTTTTTAGTAAGGTAGTGGGTTATGGCATTAGTCATCTCCTGGTGTTTGTTATTTTATATGCTGTAACAGCCGCGAACAATTTTGAAATTGTACTGGATTGAATGTAACACAAAAAAAACTGTCACTTCAAAGCAGAAATAATCCCATATTACAGATGTGCTGATCCCAAGTACAAAACATTTTCAGCCCTAATTCATACTGTGAACGAGAGTATGGACAACACAAACAATGGTATGTACAACAAATTTGGATTTACATATTGTACACTTGACTCATTGCCACTAGCACTTTAGTATGTTTTACAAATTCTTTTACAGGTTGACTCTCACTCCAATTATCATCTGTTCACACCTATTTATCATTTATGCACATGAATGTCTGCACTTTTAAAATAACCTTAATTTAGTTGTATATCAATGAAAATGAAAGCATTATATTTAAAATAAATTTCCTAAATAAAGCATTTCATGTAGTAAATGAGGCTTATTCTTTAAAATGTAACCCAATAAAAAGTTACTATTTAAATCTTTTTACAATGATCAAACAATAACAAATATTGTCGTCATGGAGATACAATGACGACATCATAATATGCAATTAATCTCCTAAAACATACTTTCATTGTTGCTGAGAGGTGTGTATTTGGCTGAATTATAGACAGTACCTCTATTGTTTTAGCCTGAGGTTTGGAGGCACTTGCTGAAGCCAAGAGAGAGGATGTGGGTGCTGAGGCCTTTGGCGTCTCTCTCTTTTTGTGGTCGTTTCGAGGGCTATCCAGAGACAGTTCAACGGTGGCCTCTTAGAGAGGGCGAAAAAACAGACAAAATGTCACTGATCTCACACAACACATTGCTTCTAATCCCCAGGAAGGGAGCAGAGGTTAGAGGTCACATCCAGGCCACATCACCATCAACTATTAGGTTTGGAGCTAAAACGCCTGATCAGCACTGCAAACATGGGTTTCATATGAATGCAGAAAGAAGAGGAAGGAGTAGATGTAGAAAGAAAATAAAAAAAGCTGCTCTTGCTTTTCCTAAACACACTGCTGAAACAGCATTTTATCATTACTTTTTTTTTCAACTAGAACAGAAAAAAGGATTAAAACTTAAGCTCAATTCTGACTATGTTTATAAAAAATCAAGTCACAATAAAACTTGTGTACCTGTAAACAGATCATCCTCGTCCGAGTGCAGACCGTTAGTTTTGGAGTTGGAGTCTGTGCCAGTAGCAGCAGCAGATGGTGGGATTCTGAGGACCTCCTCGGAAAGAAGGTTGGTAGTGGCATTTCTAGATTGGTCAGTACTCCCTCTAATGGTTTCTTTTGCCAGGGTTTTCTTTCCGACAGCTTGCAGAGGCTCCTCAAACAAGTCGTCCCCATCGTCATCGTCTCCAAACAGACCGGTACTGGGTGCTTTTTTGGTGGCAGCATCATCACCAACAGGTTTGGTTGCAGTTTTAGATATAGCATCTTCAGGCAGCTCTTCAAAAATATCTTTGGATCTATTGACATCATTCTGAGATTCACGGAAGGCCATACTACTGGGGTCACCTTGCGCGGCTAAACTTTTGCTGAGGCTGCTTTTAGGAGCTGCTTTACTGAGGTTTGGGGAAGGTGCACTGTTTTTTGTTTTTTCTGGGACCAGTTGGTCTTCAGCCTCGACTAAAGGATCAGCAAACCTGTCAACCTCCACAACTTTAGTGTTACATGCTGCTTTCTCAGGATTGGGGTTCAGGCTGCTCTGCTCATTCAAGGGATCTCCTGAGGCTTTGCTGGTGGTTATATGAATCAGAGGATCCACGGGGGTATGACAAGATCCCTGCACACAGAAGACAGAAAGTCGATAAAGCAATGCAATGTAAGGATTTCTGTACTTCTTGATATTTCTTGATATAACACAAGAAAATTTCCTTTTTTTTCCTAATTTGGTGATGCTGAGAATGAAACCGACGATCTTCCAGTCAACAGTCTGGAGCCTTAACCACTAAGCCACTTCTGCAAACTACACTGCGCCCTTGGCATCGAGTCACAGCTTTACCAAGAGCAACAACACCGAAGACAGCTGAAGTTTTGTAACCCAACACTTCCGTGAAAGATCCTGCGCGAGCTCCCCTTCGCCTCAGATTACCCCATTTCCCAAACTAACGAAAAACAAACATTTTATTCATGTACATGTCCGACAGCTCGAGCTGGTTTACACCGCCGGGACCGAATGTAACAACAAGAGACTGGAAACTTTTTTTGGATAATTTGCCAAACGAAATTTTAACGAAAGCAACCAAAGCTAGCGAGCTAAAAAAAATTCTCCATAGCTTACCTGTCCTAACCCGTGTTCCGGATAGAAATACTGCCGATAACCGCGGCGACGTGTTCGCTGATTAGCTAGAGAAACATTTATGCTAACGTCACAGTGAAACTCCAGCTGAAAGACGGAGCTCACGCCTCAAGTTTACACACAGTGCTAGCATTAGCGTTACCGCCTAGCAGGAATACAGCTTTCGTACTGATCTCACAGCGCTACTACACACAATGCAGTTTACTCACGCTGCTGGTGAAAATGTCCGCTCCGTCATCGCTGTCCTCGTCTTCGCCAAACTCAGGCTCTGGGTCCAGATCCTCTGAGTCGGGAAAAGGAGGCGGACTACGTTCAGAGCCGGCCGCCATGTTCACTCAGCCTACTACAGTCAAAGATAAGGAAAACTACAGCACCAAACTTTAGACTCCGGGGAAGAAATAGCAAGAAACGCACACTGCGCACAGCGGCCTCTGCTGTTCTCTATACTAAACTGCGCACAGCGCCCTCTAAGGTTGTCAATACTAAACTGCGCACAGCGCCATCTAACGTTCTCTATACTAATGTATGCACAGCGCCCTCTACTGTTCTCTATACTAAACTACGCACAGCGCCCTCTACTGTTCTCTATACTAAACTACGCACAGCGCCTTCTACTGTTCTCTATAATAAACTACGCACAGCGCCCTCTACTGTTCTCTATACTAAACTACGCACAGCGCCCTCTACTGT
>JAOTQW010000008.1:1796823-1808511 GCA_026260075.1 Sisor rabdophorus
TCCACACAGAAAGACCCCAAGCCCAGGATTCGAACCCAGGACCTTCTTGTTGTGATGCGACAGTGCTAACCACTGCGTAAGAACCTGAAACAGGAAAATAAACAAACAATCTCGATCTGGATTAAAAAAACAAAACCAACAAGCATCTTCTAAGTTAAACATTGATTACTTAATAGACTACATTTATAGAATATACCTTGATTGATTCAATTAGATATCATGACCTCAGAAAATAATTACATTTAGGTGCTCTGCATCATGGGCATTTACACAACGCATTTAAAATGTTATATCTCTGAAAACTAAAATGTGAACTTAAATATTCTCTTAATCCTATTTTTGTTTAAACTGAAGTTTGATGGCTTGGACTATAGATTGCAGCTGCATTTTTTTTACACATGCCAGGAAATTTAATATCAATTACCTGCAAATGCTTTTGTCAACAAATTAAAATTACCTCAGTCGACTACTATAGTCGCTTTTCTCTACAGGTTTTAAATTTCTGGTCCATTACAGCAAATCTTTAATAATTAATAATTTAAATATTAAATTATGTTGCATCGCACTTATGGAAACAGCATGATTTGTTACTTTAAACATTAACAGTTATATGTTACTGTCAATCATGTAACATGTAACTCCTATTGCCTTAATTAAGCATGAAAAAACGCTAACTAGTTTTCACCATGTTCATTTTAAGCATTTATTAAACTTATAAAAACAACGTATTTTAACAAATGTAAATTCTTTAAAAATACAAGAAAATGAAAACAAGACGGTTCATCAATAAAGCTGATCAAAACAAATTCACCGGGCCAGTCACATTGAGTTACACATGGCAGTGTAATTGAATGGCATTACATTTTAAATTAAACCAAAAAATGAACAAGATTCAAACATGTTGTTGGCTTTGATATGATAATCCATACGTGAAAAATTACCCAAAAAATTTATTGTTTTTCCTTTTGACATATACATATAGCTCGAACAGTCTATCAAATTTAACGAACTGGGGGGGGGGTGCTACATAAAAAATAAAAAATAAAAATGGCTACAGAAGACAACAGAACACAAATTTGAATGTTTTGGGAGGGGTCCTCAACTATACCAGAATGTTAAGCAGTAATGAATATACACAGGCACGAAATTATTTAAATAAATAGAATTAAATAAATAAAAACCACCACAGCTTCTCTGTGCACTGTTTTAGTAGCTTATAAAAATCTAAACACATGCCTTTTCTGGCTAACGTTTAACCGGCTACAGATTCACTCAATCAATGCATAATCCAAACTGGCACACAATTAAAAACAGATTTCTCTGTTGTGAGCCCTTAGCAACACTAGCAAATAGAGGATTTGACTTGAAAAAGATATTGGGAAATCAGGTTTCTTGCTCATTTCCTAAAAACTGCCAAACGACAACAACAAACCACTAGTAAACTGCTAAACAAATGCATTTAATAAATCATTCTGTGTGGCACATATTACGAAACCCTCAAAGTAAGATTGAAAAAAAAAAAAACAAAGGCTCCAAAAGAAACCTTTTTAACCCAGGTCCACTGCTCAGTAAAAAATGGCAAACGCCCTCCATCATGCGGTTAAAACTAAAGTTGTAGCAGCTGCACAGGATCAATGTTACAAGATGTGTTGGAAAGGAAAGGAACAGTAACACACCGGTTGCTCCCTCACCTGGGCGTGCAGGGCAGCGGCAGCTGCAGCAGCTGCAGGGTAGGTGAAGGCTGCATGTGGCAGGCCAGGGGTAAGCTCAGTGGTGTAGAGGGGATACGGTGTCCATGCCTCTGGGGATGCTGGGATCAGTGCTGTGCCAGTCAGATCATCTTTAGTGCGGCAAAGAAAAATATTAGAAACTGCAAAAAAAATTGTGTTGCCTTATTCGTAACAATATATACACTCAGATTTATTGTTATTGTCTAGCTTGTATGAAAAACCAAGACATGTACATAATTTAAAATAAATAAAACTTGAAAAATGATACAAAATCCTTTTTCTACCTTAATAACCCAACAGTCAGTCTTTTTAACATTTAGCTTAGGTTTACACTAGAATCATTACTTTGTTTTATAGCAATACACAAATTTGGAGTGGACACAAACAAAAAAAACTATTACACAAAAGCCATTTATAAAATAAAAAATTCCATTCAAAGTATTTTCCGAATCCACTGGAAATCACGAGCAAGGGAATATTTCACTCAACGTCTAATGACTTTTATTAAACAAATTCTGCAGGAACATGTTACTAAATAGCCAGTAACTCTAGCAGTTGCAAAAGAAAAACATGCACAAGCAAACTCACATGGATCACGTGCAATAAAATGAGCCCCAAGAGCTGGGTGAAGGCTTGAGGGGTTCGGTGTGCCCATCAGCTTACTCTTCGCCATCTTAGTGTTAGCCTTGGCAAACTCCAGACGCAGTGTTTGGGGATTCTCTGGGTCAAAGCGAATTCCCTTATTCAAATAGAGTGGGGAAAAAATAAAATTAATAAATGATAGGACACTTAAATCTATAGGTCATTTCTTAGGAATAGTGATCGATGATTACCTTAATGACCTGTTCAAATAGGTTTAAAGAAATGTTTTTGTTCATCATTGTGGAGAAGAGAGAGAACAAACACACCCATTTACATTTTGGCTGTAATAAAAGGCTAAAGTAGCCAAATTATTCTTTTTGTTTATGAGACAGAGACTGAGGCAGCATTCTCTTTCAAATTCAACAGATAAATTGGACATCTGCTGTACTTTAACAGCACTAGGGGCTTTTAAAAACTTTTAAAAACCAAGTCAGTAACATCCTGGAACTTTCTACTTCTATAGAGAAGGCGTAGCAAACTAATTTAGGCACAAGAGTCACTCAGGCATCGAGTCAAACCTACAAGATATGGCAGAGAAGGCTCCTGTCTTTTGAATCAATAATTCAGTACTCAGCACTCACTGCTGCAGACAATTACTTACAGATGACTGACCTGTTACTTACATTTAATGCGTTTTTCGCCGCTTCAGCTCCGGACCTGCTGTCAAAGGTGACAAAGCCAACAGGCTGAAAGAGAACAAGGAAGATTTCCATCGAGAGATTAAACACATGGTATCCTTCCATTGACTGTTTAATATCTATAGCGGCCACAAGAATGTTGTATGATTAAGGAAAACAGTAATTTTAGTAACTGCATATTATACATGAAAAAAAAAGTTTTATGAATACAAGATGATTAATCAAGTGAAAAATAAATACCATTTACCTGCTTCGATGTTAGTTTGATAAGGGATCCTTCATATCCCTAGGGACCAAAAAAATTTGGTGATACATTGATTATATTTAATACATTTTGAAGAATACAGATAAAAGGATATGACTTAACTACATACAAAATTGATAAAGCTCCATGGCCATCCACCTACAAATGTCCATGTACTATTCTTTTGCTAGTCCATCCATACACATTCACCGCACACATGCGGATTGCAAAAGTAAGAAGATAGTATGAGTGCTCGGTTGTTTTGAATACCTTGAATGGTCTGAACAGCAAATACAACTCCCTCGGCTTGATGTCTATAGGCAGACCACTGACAAAAAGTGTTCGTACCTAAAAGAAAATAAATGTGAAATAGCAGTAACTGCAAAAGAGAATAAATAAATGTATAAATTTGACTATGACAAGTATTGTGAATAAGGGGCAATTTGGAGTCTTGTGAAAGTGTGCTTTTATTGTGAATTTAACAGTAACATCACCTGGAAAAATATTAAATGAACAGTGTATTAATCTAGTTTAAAAACTACCTTCAGTCCGGCATGCTTGCAAATTTTTGCCTCCTATTTTTCCTCAAACCTGCCAGCTTTTAAAAAAAATGATTGATTGTACACAAAAAAATGATAAGAAACTGTTAGTTCAGTAAAGTCACTTAGTGTATGCATGGCTACCAAGTGTGAGTGAGTAAACTGAGCGTGGTGGAAAGGTGTTTTGTGGATGCAAGAATCTCAATGGGAATGAAAAAGAAATCCGCCTTTAATGCAGTGGAGGACAGAAAAGTCTAATTTTAATATGAAATGAATCAGATGAAGAAATTGGTGACGGTGATTGGAAAGGCTATAATTCCAGTGCTGATTTGTTTTACTTTTGTGAAAATTACACGCAAAACAAGAAACAGGAATTAAAGTGAAAACAAGTAGGTAGATTCTCTAGGTTTCTTTTTGTTTTTAGAGGGTAGTAAAAATGTCAATTGCTCGAGTCAGTACCTTTGCCGAAACGTTATCAAAGGAAAGTCTTGTACGTAAAGTTTCCTTTTAAAAAACACGGTTAACAACCTACAGAAATGATTACACGTTTCATCTCTGAGCCACCTTCAGCTGCAGCTGCATATTTGTAAACATTTCCACCCCCTGGAAATAAGCCATCATTTCCTTTATTCGAAGACACTATATCTGAGGATAATCTCCCAGTGAGTCAGCGGGAAAGACCTGACAACTACTGGGCACAAACAGTAAAACTAGGTCTAGATTATTATGACCCATTTCAAATGGAATCCACTGCAATCCTGAGTAATATTTTTGCAACAATAAAGAGAAAACAAAACGATTTCAGTATCAAAATCCCGTAAGAGACAAAATATGCCAAGAATCTAGCTAGGCAAGACCAAACACTGCTAAAAAATAAAGTTGAAAAAATAAACTAGTTACAACACTTGTAAGTGTCAGATAAGAAAAGAAAGCACCTGGGCTGATTTTAGCTCTCACATAGTAACACAATATTTTTATCTTGAACAAACCTTAAGATTAATTCTACACAGAATCCAGCTGACAGACCATTTCAGAACAGCAGAAATTTACAGGTGCAGGCACGTATAACGTTAATTGTTAATCCAAACCAACTGAAGTTTAGACTGTATTACAGCGCAACACAACTAACATCTTGCAGATCTGCACTTGGCTTTAGCCAGCGGGTTTAAACAAAAGAACAGCAACCCTGGTGACAGAACAGTGGCTTTTGGTCTTTGGTGAACTAATGGGAAAACTAAACAGAGCAGACATGAAGCAGGAAATCCCTCCAGTGCAGGAGGCCAAAGGTGACGGGAAGACTGGACAAGATTCCAGTACTGTTAAACATTTTCTTTCCAGTTTTTAATTAACATTTTAACCCTAGGAACATTTACCATCTTATTGACATTCAGCTTAAACTCACTCACACGGGCTTTATAACAATGAAAGAAAAAAACAACTTTAATCATTGTTAAAAGTTATTTGAAATTACTAGTAATGAGTAATTACTCAAAAAGCCACGTCCTCTAAAAATATTTTACTATTTTAAATATTTGTAGTTTCCCCATGCGTAAAGACAACTTCCTACACCTATAGGGTTCACTAACAGCTCCTGAGAAACAAATTAAACAAGATAAAAGACGAAATACTCAATGTTTCAATAACAGGTTAAAGATTAACAATCAACCAACCACACGTTAAACAATTGCCCTATTAACACGCATTCTTTGAGCAGATAACCAGAAACCAAACAGCGGCTATGCATCCCACACACCCCCCCACACACACCTGTGCCGCGTTCAAGAGCTAAAACAGTTCACGCCGACACTTCAACAGGCTTAATAAATTAGAAAGCTGGATACATTTTTATATTAAAAAGCGCAAACTAAAAAAAAATAACCAAATGGTTGTATTGTGTTTCAAATTAAAACTACGTGCAAGTATACGGAAAAAACTACTCCACAGTTCGAACATCGGAATCAGCTCCGTCCCGAAGAGAAAAACAAACTTTAAAGAATAGCGTTTTCCTCTTACCTCCTCCTCTAATGATACACTGTTGCTCGGCTCAGAATCTGATTTGAGACTCATTGTGTAACTTTAACGCTTCTTTACGTAAAAGAAGACAAGAGACTTTTTTTTGCTTTTTCCCTGTCGGTGGATTTCTGTTCTTTTCTGGATTTTTGCCCTGACGCGCGTTAAAGTTGGCAGAAGAAAATCTTGGTGTCGTTTGGTGAGACTTCAGGAAAAGACGTGCCCAGGTGAAGCCGTGCTGTAAGCCAAAGTATCCAAGTTGGAACCAGAAAATTAAAAATAAAAGAAAAAGCAATAACAACGTAAAATTTTAAAGTGATGTAGTGGAGAAGTGCACTGTGAGGGTGAGAAAAGGGAAAAAAGAAGTGATTTTTTTTGTTGGGTTCCCCCCCTGCCTTGCTCACATCTAGCTTGTTTGAGTTTAAATTCAATCAGAAGAGAAATGGAAGACAGGTTAAATGTAAAAGGTGAAGATCTCTCGGCGCTCGCCCAGCTCCTCTGCGCTTCCATTCGCTGATCAATCAGGTGGAGGAAAGTGAAGCAGTGCTGCAGATGGATTTCAGCTGGCCCCAGGCCCGGCCCACTCTCTGGATCAGCCCCTAACACACACACACACACACGCACAACGGGCGGACCTGTGCGATAGCACCAAAACTTTTGCGGGTTTGCGTCTTGCACTTTTTTACTTCTGAGAATATGTTTATTCCTAGTATAACTTTGGTTAAATAAGTAATGCATAAGGCCCCGTGTCGCAGTCATTCCCAACATCACAAAACACCACGTAAGGTTTTATACTAGACATAAATAAACTTATAAGCCAATGTGCACGAGTACAAGTTCTTAAAAACGAATTTAGACACATGCTTTTTTTGCTGCATGATGGCATTTTCATTTAATTCATTGATAAAATTCAAATTAATTCATATCATTGTCCAGAGTTTTGGAGAGAGACAGAGTTACAGATGATAAAACTTGTGTTCTTTACTTAGTCACATTCTTTTCACATGACCCTTTCTGCACTGCACAAAATATATTGGGTTGTGAGTATGTGACTACTGATTGTACAGCATGCAAACTTAACTGACCATAAAACCATAAGATCTGTCATAAATATACTTGATTTATATGAATCAGTGATTAATGCTTTTTGAAACCATTTACTTAAGGAACACGGCCAACTTTAAAAATGTTGATGAAATTTGTCCTATGTATAATTTATTGTATGTAATGTATTATTTATTTAATGTATAACCAAAAAATAGGTACTAGTACAAAGAGTTAGATAATGTCTGTTTTATATATATAAAATCTTCTTCAAAATATATTAAAATGTAAATAAAAAAATACTTGAACCTAAGTAATGAATCAATACAATATAGATAAAAATACATTTAAATAAAATATAAGACGAATAATAAGTTATTAATGTGAAATAAATATTTCATTTAAATAACAAACATATATTTAGATTAAATATAAATCTATATATCTAATTATATCCTTTTATATTAACATGCAGTTAAAATGAGTAAGGTAAGGGGTGGCCTAGTGGTTAAGGTGTTGACTGATACCAGAAAGATTGGGGTTTGATTTCAAGCACCACCAAGCCACCACTGTGGGCTCCTGAGCAAGGCCCTTAACCCCAATTGCTTTGGATATGGGTGTCTGCCACATGCTGTAGATGTAATTATTATACTTATGTAATTAGAATTCTATATAAAGCAATACATTTAAACTTTTTTTCCTTCTTCTTGTTGCCATTTTACTCCTTAGAAGATCAGGTCTAAAAATGAAGGGCTTTTTGAACTCCCAAAAGGGTGAGGCATTCACAGTCTATTCTGTGCAGCTCAGATGGGGGAGGAAACCCAGGCCCTCCCTCAGAAACATTCTATTTCCTGCCATTAGACTGTTTCCCCTTTTGAACTAATCATAAACAACTCTGTATTTATATTTCCTACAAAAAGATTGAAAACGATTTGGAAAAGACAATATGTCTATTTATCCTAGAAACAGGGAGAGTCATTTTCTGAGATCCTATATTGACATTTCTTTAGGTACCATTTCTATGAATTAGCTTACATGCACATCATAATATGCAAGAAGTAAAAATGGTTGTTTATTTGTGTCTTGTAAAGTTTAGATTCAAAGCCAAAAAAGGAGTAGCTTGCTAAATAAGACAGTATATACAATGTACATACAATGTCACGGCATGGGGCCCGATTCCACGCTATGCACTTTGTAAGTACATAGGGACAGTTTATGTTTTCAGCAGCGAACAGTAGCCAGCTTCCTGACTTTGTGTAAGAATATAATCAGGGAAAGGCAGGGTAGGTCAAAGGGAGGCACTATAAATATTTTACTCCTTTGTAATCATTGACCTGCTGCTTCTTGCTCTCTAACTAATAAAAGATTATTTTTTTCTTCATGTGTAATTCTTTTTTTGCATTTTTAGAGGAAGTCTATAATCCATTTTAATCAAACATCACAAGACATAGGTTAAAAGAGCTGTACTGAACTCTGCTGTTTGTTTATCAGGAATTCTCCATATTTGGCCAATTGTGTTATAATGCTGTGGTTTTGGGTTACTGGATAAAGGGTTCGCTGTTACCTTATAAGCATGTATTTAAAGTTTGTAATAATAGAAAACAAAAGCTTGCTTTAAATTTGAATGTTCTGAATATGTAAGTGTTCATTTGTAGTTATAAGTTTCATTATTAGCACAATTTCATGCAATATTAAGTATGAATTGAGTTTCAAATTGGGATATCTAACAATTTCACAGTTAAATCATCAATATAATTGTACTTTTTTTACTGGTAATTCTATCAAATGTGATGAGACAGAGCTTAGTATTTTTTAGTTCTTAGCAGGATGCCAAGCCAACAAAGATGAGTACATGAAAGTCAATTGCTGTATTTAGGGACTGTAACATAAACAGGGATGTTGTTTCTTCTCAGATGTTAAAGAAACAGTTTTGATCTTCATAACAGAGGCTTCATCATCCTATCGAAAAACATCATCATCCTATTGAACAACATACTAGAGAAGCTTCATATTCTTTCTTACAATATTATATGTGTAAAACATTTCATAGGTCAGATATTTGACAGTGGGGCCTGAACCACAAGTACCTGGAAGGTGGAAAAGGGAGCTGCCCGGGTATGGAGGCATTAACATGTCAGATGCCAGTAATTTGTAAAAATGCTCTTGTTAAGGGTTTAAAGTGCATAAAGTTTATTTAGATTTTTTAATGTGACAAAGTAAAATGCATGGTTTTAGATGGTAAATGTTAATGTCCTATATCATTTCTGGGCATTTGTGGGCTTTTTGGTAGGAAAAGAATGTTTAGGTAAGTAATAACCTAGAGAGTAAAAAAAGATAGATTACTGTGTAAAAAGTCTTTCATTTTGGTTTCAGACTTCACTGTATGTTGCCTGTAAAGTTGAAGCATATTTGAGGGATACTGCATCTTTATATTAATAACATTTCTTTCGCCAGCATTGTTCTTTCATGTAAAGATTCCGGCCTCCCACCACCAGAGGTAGCCATCACCATACTAACTTCCTTGTAGTACTTCCAGTGTCACTTCCTGTTTGGCTAGTTACATAAACTAGGTTATTCTCTTTTCCAAGTTGTTTCTTGTGACCGTTTTTTTCTCACTGTTTTGGATTTGTTTGTTTGGATATTTGTGAATTACTGTGTACTGTGACTTCTGCCAATTTGCTGACTACATTTTTGAACTGCTCTGTGTTGTTTAATAAAGTCTTTACTTGTTAAATGGATTTCTTTTAGACCCGTGCTTTACACACCACTAAAACCACTATGAATTGTTTATTTGGTTTTATGGGGTTGCCATATCTGCTTTTAAAACTACCCTGAATGTGCACATATTGACCCCAATAAACCACTTTCTAACAGTTACCGTTGTAAAATGTTTCAGAATTAAATTTATTTTATCTATCTTTGACATCAGTTCAAAATTTCCACCCTGGCAAACACATTTTTTTTGTTCAGATAATTTTTTTATTTACAGTATAATACCACCCTTACAACTTTTAGATTTCCTTATTTCATAGCCCACCCAATCATGGCCAAAGCCTATCTTCGCTAATAATCAATGAGCAATGATAGAGGGATGTTAAAAAAAAGCTTGCAAAGGAAGTGCTGATACCTTCACTATAGAGGAGCTATTATCTCTTTGTCTGGCTGCTGGTCTGAGTATCAAACAAAACATTACTATGAAAGTTATCTGTTTGTGCTTTAAGCTGGCAAAAGCCGTTTGATGTTTGGAGCAACATTAGTTGAAGCTTAGCCAAAAACATGCCATTACACCTACACATCCAACAATAAGACACTAGATGTGGCAACATTGGTACCATGTGTCAATGATATTATTTTAAATACCAAAATGACATTTTCACGGAACTGCTAAAACATTTGCATTTCTAGCACTGAACAGACACCCTTGTTCAGAGTGACGGTTATCTCATTGAGCCAACTGTAAGTAGTTGAGGGTGTAGGGCCTGTCTTAAGGGCCCAGCAGTGGTTAGATTGGTGGTCCTGGAAATTACAAAGTTTATCTTTTGATTAGCAATCAAGTAACTTATTTGATTTGATTTTGCCTAAATTTGATTTTTCTTCTTCAGAGACGGAACAAATAAAATATCTCTGTGCCTTATACTGAAATGACATTTAATCTGACTGATAACTAACTAACTAATTAATTCTGTCTTCACTTAAGAAATATTCTCAGGTCGCATTCTTGGGTAAATAAAACATCATTTAAGAGAGCTATAGCAAACAAGAACCAGTTTTTTATTTTATGAAACATCTCATTAACGCACCTTCATGCACAGTTGTGCTCTAGCGTCCCAGGGTTTTTCGTTTTTCTGGTCCTTTCTGGTCCCACCTCTCACTCTCTATCCTCCCTATTTCATTTTTTTGTGCTACCAATAAAAGCAAGACTTGAAAAAGAGACACACTGACGCTTCTATTGGAATAGGTGATAAAAGTTAAATGACCAATTACTGAACATTTAAAATATACCAAAAAAAAAACATTCACAAATCACTTTTCTGTTGTTTTTTTTTGTAATTTGGCAATAGTCAGCTGGACCACTACTAAAATAGTTCTACCACTACAACTTTAGACACACAGAGACACCCCTAGAGATGAAGTCTCTTCTTTATCCATATGTAAATGCAGCTGATAAAGATAAAGATAATTCCCATGCTGGCATGCCGTCACCTCTCGATTATCCTCACACAGGGTATTGATTACAACAATAATGTTACCTTCCCTTCACAGGCACAGATAAGGGGATCTGTCAGAGAGCATTCAAACCAGGGTATAGTGGTACTCATTACTCTGTGGTCCATGCATAAATCAGTTAAACACTTCTTAACACA
Source organism: Sisor rabdophorus (assembly GCA_026260075.1). Taxonomy (NCBI): domain Eukaryota; kingdom Metazoa; phylum Chordata; class Actinopteri; order Siluriformes; family Sisoridae; genus Sisor; species Sisor rabdophorus. The sequence continues at coordinate 1,808,035 of JAOTQW010000008.1, forward strand.
CAAATTACTATGAAATGTTCCTTTTCCCAATAAAATGTTATTCTTGTTCAGACTGTTCAGGAAATCAGTTAAATATATACTCTATAAAACCAAGTCAAATATTTGAAAGACAGAACTTTTTATTGATGCTAAGAAAAGTTAGCATGAAAAGATACAGATTACAGGTTCTGCAGGACAAATCAGGGAGACATTGTTTGACATCTGAACAAGTGTACTTCTCTGGATCCTCTATGGAATTCAAACAGAGAGCAGAGGCAGAGATTTTCTGGGTTTAACACATGTGGACTGTATAGGTCTGTCTTTAATATGTGTCACATGTTTTAGAACAACAAAACATAAACTGTACCAGTAAATATTTGCTCTGTGTAGCTTACTTATACATGTTTAGGCTGTGTCCTTTTTAGTAAGAATTGATCCTAAAATATTGGGCGGCGCGGTGGCGCAGTGGTTAGCACCGTTGCCTCACAGCAAGAAGGT
>JAOTQW010000008.1:1883700-1898509 GCA_026260075.1 Sisor rabdophorus
CATGTCTTCATTTATCGCATCCATATACCTCCTCTTTGGTCTTTCCCTTTGCCTTATAACTGGTAGCTCCATTGCTAACATATTCCTACCAATGTATTCACTCTCTGCGATGGATTGGTAAAATGGTATGTACATACAAAATGTTGACAGCCAGGTAGGAAAGCATATCGTAATGTTTAGACCAAACTTTTATTAGATATAAAACTATTAAGACACTTAATGTGTTTAAGTGTGAAGAGAATTATACCAGTAACACAACAAATGTTATACCTTAAACAAATGTGTAGATACAACAGGTTTTATTCGCAGGCAAGAAAAGTTGCAAGTTCTCCATGCATGTATGGGTTTACACAAGGTATTCTGGTTTCCTGCCACAGTCCAAAAACATGTACATTAGACTGATTGGTGATTTTAAATTGCCCATAACAGTAAGTGTGTCTACGTGCACTGGGGTAGGCTACAGTAGATCTTCGTGCTTTCAAGTTAAGGAATAAGCAGATCTATAAGATGAATAAAGGATTTGGTATTAGAAGTGGGGAAAAAAACTTTAGTTTAATTGTGTTCCACTTTAATTGCTTATTGGATTATTTATGAAATGTATGACTATTTTAGTCTACAGGACAGGCCAAAGCTTACTGCCGCTGTCAAAATGAATTGATAACAATGAGGTTTTGTGAGCATCTGGAAGCAGTTATAGATTCTTTTTTCCCCTCGAGGACTTTAAAAAAACACTACAGCAAACACACACACTAGCATGCACATGGAGCTCTGGTTAAAAGAGCTAAAGGTGTGATGACACACTGGGAAAATATCATTAGTTAAAAACTAAAGAAAATGAAGAATCTGCCAAAGATGGTTTACCCCTTACTTTTTTCAGAACACACAACCATGTATTTGTTCCTCAATATTATAAGAAAAAAATGCCAGCCAATGTAAAAATTTCATATAATAAGCATCTCGTGCATAACCGTCATTATGAACAACTATGGGTACAGCAGTGGAAAGGATGGAGAGCTGCCTGGATTTAAGTTATTTATAGCACATTCGCCCAGATGTAGCATTAACAGACGCAGTGAAAAACGTCATACAATTTGAACTATGACCAGGTTGTGTAATATGAGAGAAGCAGCAGGAAACCAGCATACAGAGGGGCAGCAGCACCGCAAGGGATGGAGCCGTAGGGGGTTTGCCGTCACACTGAAAGCTGTAATAACGTCACACTGAAAGCTGTTTAAGAGTTAACTAATATAGAGATCAATCTGTAGCACCACACCAGTTCTTATGTGCGGATTCTTTTTTCTCTTCTTGCTTAGTTACTTGCTTTTATCTTTTACTATTTTAAATCAGTGACAATAAAACCAAACCCCTTTTGACAGCTTGCTGTTTTATTGTATCAAAAAAAAGAAATTTAGAACAATGTTAGCGTTTCTTTTTTGTCTGCACAAATTTGACCTGACAGATATGATTACCAGGAGTGAGAGAAAAATATTTATTAAAGAAAGTGATGAAAAAGTTAAGTAGTTTCTTCCTCTGACTATTGCAGGGCTGGGCTTTGGATGCATAAGGGTGTGATTTAAAGTAGGGAGGTGGACTCTTTTTTTTGGGGAGTACAGGGTGTCCCTTTCAGGTCTGGTTGTTCCGCCCCTTACATGAGAATAACCAGCACAGACCTCCAGGTCCCTAAACGCGTTCAGAGCTGTGAATGGAGAGTTAGACGGGTAGAATTTAGAAGACACTGGCAACATGATAGTGCTGCGTTTAGTCCTGTGTGCTGTACTGGCCCTGCTATGTGTGCCTAAGGCAAGCTATGGAGGTAAGATTGTCCAAGTTCTAAAAAACTAATCAAAGACGTTCTGTATAAAATCAGTACTTCTCTCGTCCTCTTCTGTTCTTTCCTCCCTTGGCTATGATTTAAAATTACTTTAGCTACCTTTAATTATTGTTTTATTTTGTTGCTTACTATTACATGAATTATTCAAAGTATCAATGAACCCTAAGAAGTAGGATGTGTCATTGACCATATGCCCACATGTGGTATGTGTGTTAGGGCTGTATGAATTGTTGATATGTAAGGTTATGTTCTTAAGACTTGGTAGTATAAAAACAAAAAAAATTATTGTAGTACTCTGAGCGATGTGAGTTAAATGTAAGTGGGTGTAGTAGGCGCCTGTAACTTGGAAGTGCACAAATATTGCAGATAAAGGTGAATTCAAGGTGTACGAGTTGGCAAGAGGCGCCTATTTATCTTAGTGAAGGCTTATTCATCTGCAGTGGGGAAATAGAAAAAGACGAAGAAATACAATGCTGACATAGTACTATGTGTAATTCATTTCTTTCCCCCTTGTCTTTTTTTCTCGCTTTCTTTACTATTATGTACCCAAGTATGTTTTTTTTCCAACCATGGGTTTAATGATTGAATTGGGCATGGTCGGTTAATGGGGGTGGGAGTATGGGGTTGGCTGCAGACATCCGGCAAGTTCCTTAGGGTGGGAACTCTATCATGGCCAAGAGTTGTGGCTTGCAGAAGGCCAGGCTGAATGAAGAGAGCCTTTGAAAGCAGCACAGATCTCTACTTAGACCACTCCCACGACAAACAGCTGATGTTTTCACATCCTCCAATTGACTCTAAAAGCTTCACTTCTTCACAGCTTCAAAATTTGCCTAGGTTTTACAAGTGAACTTATTGAGGCAGATTTCAGATTTTAAGTTTGAAAGTTCTAAAAGGAAATCTGTTAGGGGGGTAAATAAATGTTTTTAATTCAGTGTCAAAAAGTAAATTTAATTGCTTAGCAATTCTAAGCACAGTCTTTTTTGGCTTGAGAGGTCTCAACTTCTGTATACTGTATTTGTGTGCCTCTCAAACCCTGAGTTGTCTGGAGAACAAATGAACACTTTATAAAACACCTGGAATTCTTAGAAATGACCTTACTTCCTGAAAACTGTTTATATATATATTGCCTTACAGCGTTGCTGCATGCACTCCAATAAAAATGTGTCTGCATGAGAAGCAGAGCTTGTGTGAATACGGTGGTTTCAGCTCAGTTGTGATGTATGGAGCTGAAGAAAACCTAGACAGCATGGGTGTGGCCTTGCCATCAAATACAGCACTCCTTTAAAATATTGTTATATAGTGTTATATTGAATTTACACTTCAGAATTAGTTTTACTTTTCAAACGTGGATCGGGGACACCTGAATTTCAGTCTGTTTTAATTCACTCCAAAGGGTGTTTAGTGGAGTTAGGGTCAGGGTTCTGTACAGGACAATTTAGTTCTTTCACTCCGACCAGAACACAGCATGTCTTCATGGAGATTAGGGACATTGTGCACATGGACATACTAACAACATACTGTATATGTCAGATTATATTAATTATCATCAGATGTAATTTCTCAGACACCCAGTCACACACAACCTGTACTAAAGCTCGGCTTAAATAAACAGTTCTATATGATTTGACATACCAGTAAATTATTTTGTAACTCTGGGAAAAGTCTGCGCAAAGGCTACTGTCTCCTCTAAATGATTTCTTCGCTATGTCACTGCAGAAACACTCGACACGAACAACATTTCTGCAGGCACGTTTTGAGGCTATACAAGGAGTGTATTGGGGATTCAGAGAAGGACAAGGAATTTGGCTAAGGTAAAAGTGTCAGAATAACTCGCTGTAAGCCAATGAACAAAATATCTGCCAAATCTTCAATTTCTGTATCATAATTGAAATTTGTTAGCTTATTAATGTGCACACACACGCTATGCGTTAAATGTAAATATTTATCATAAATTATGCTGGAGGCTCCTTACTCTAGCTCAGGCTTATATAGAGGATGTAGCCTTCTTTTCAATTTATAGACATTGTAGATGGCAGATGCTTGTGCCGCCGATGCTTGTGGCGCTGTTCTGGATATAGATGCGGTGTGGCATAAACAGCTTTTCCCAAAATGGATGCTGAGCTCAGTGTTACAACAGATCAGATTACATTTAAGTCAAAGTTCTCAAATATACTAATGAGCTCTCCATATAAAGATTTAACCGAAATCTGTAAGGGATAATGGCACATCAAATCAATGCAGTATCATGAAGCGGATTAGCACATCTCGCTGATGTTAATGAAATTTGGTTTCAAATAAACCTTAATGGGTTCAGCTTCATGGCAGCGCATATTACTCACCGTTCTAAGTGAGACACACTTCAGACAGTTGCCAGGGAGATCAGCAGAACCATTCTGTTTGCTGGGTTTTCTGATTCACCGTCATGTACAGTTTTGCATAAAGGTGTGGTTTGTGAGCAAATTGTTCCCTCATAAAACTCCAAGTGTTTTGGAAAGAACAAAACTGTTCTGTGTGTATGTCGAAACCCACAATTTTCCATTTATTTTTATAAGATTCTGTGCATAAACATGTTCTATACGATGTAGTGATATAAGTTATATAATTAATTGGATTGGAAATATTAGGATAAATAAATGTCAAAGTCAGAAAGATAATTTAAAGCTGTAAAGAATTAAAGTTTTTTTACCTGGTCTTAAAGAATTAGCATGAACAGGAGTGAAATGGTGTACTCTGTTGCAAATAAAGACTGAGAAGATTAAATATTGTTGCAATAAGACTAAGTAAGGAAGGGGTCACCTAGTGGTTAAAGTGTTCGACTGATACCAGAAAGACCAGGGTTTGGTTCCCAGCACCACAAAGCCACCACTGTGGGCACCTGAGCAAGGCCCTTAACCCTGATTGCTCAGTTGTAAGTCAAACTGAATACAGCTATCTGCCAATTGCTCTAATTTGAAAATGCCTGACAAACCCATTCATTCATTCATTCACTCATTTATCTTCTATACCTGCTTTTTCCCTAACTTGGCATCACAGGGGTCTGCTGGAGCATATCACCACCGCAAAGGGTGGGAGGCAGGGGTACACCCTGGACAGGTCTCCAGTTAATCACAGGGCCACACATAAACAAACAACCACACACACACACACTCACATTCTCCTCTATAGGCAATTTAAAGTCACCAATTAATCTACAGGTTTTTGGACTGTGGGAGGAAACCGGAGTACCTGGAGAAAATCCACATAAGCGCAGGGAGAACATGCAAACTTAGCACAGAAAGACCCCATGCCCTGGGATTAGAACCCAGGAAGGTGTTAATTGTTGTAAGGTGACCATGCTTACTACTATGCCACCCCCTGCCAAACTCTGTAAACATAAATTTTAGTTAAAATCAGATATTTAGTATGGCAAATGAAATTTTCACCACACTGATCAAGTGACTTGCATGCATCTGCTTAAGATGCATAATTATTAGAAGAGTTGGTTTGGGGAAGTGGTAGTTTAGTGTTAGACTGTTAATTGGAAGATCATGAATTGATTCCTAGCACCAAGTTTTTCTGCATCAAGGAAAATAACAGCAATTTGGCCTATCACACAATCAAGCTCAACAAGCATAAATGTTAAAGTGTTTAAAGCTTTTCTCCCACAGTGTTCATGTTAATGGCTTTCATTCAAAACAGATTGCTGGGGAATTTTCCTTCTAAGATAATGCAAAACATAGAAGAACAAGAGGAGCAATGGGAGTCAAAGGGAAAAAGAGAAGTATTTGGTTCTAAACTACAAACCACGTGTTGGGTAGACATGTGAAAGGATGGATGGATGGATGGATGGATGGGTGGATGGATGGATGGACAGAAGGACGAACGGACAGACGAACAGATGGACAGAAAGATAGACAAAAAAGTTTGGAAGTCAGCACTATATGCAGAGAGTAAAAGAAAGAGAGAGAGAGAGAGAGAGAGAGAAAGAGAGAGAGGGGAGCCAGATACTGGGTGTGGCACTCAAAGCCTGTATTTGCAGAACAGCTAAATACATCTGTCAGCTAAAATTTTAGATCTTAACACAGTCCTAGTTTTTATACAGCATATCTGCAAGCAAGGTAAAAACAGCTGCTCTCTCTTTCTCTCTCTCTCTTATACACAAATCTTATCTCAGGGTAAAATTTATAGGACTTTGAGTCATAAAAGCTTTTGTTTTACTAACCCTACACTTAACGTTAATATTCTCACAAGCTGCTTTACTTTTTCACACTTTGCATTACTTCTTTTCTGGCTGTAAGTCACAAAGGCAATTTTACAAAATGATCAAGAGCACACGCAATACTTTTACAAATAAGTCATTAACACTACATACCTTAAAATATAAAGTTGAAATATATTATATATATTATGTTATACAAATTACACGTTCAAAAATATTGGAACAGCTATCTATCACGTCTGTATAAGTTAAAATTTTATGCACATACATTTCAGATGTAGTCTCACTGGCCCTGCATCGGACTGGCGACCTGTCCAGGGTGTCACCCTACCTCTTGCCCACTGTGTGCTGGGAAAAGCTTAAGCAGACCCCCGTGACCCTGAAAAGTTCAGGAATAAGTGGGAATAGAAATAATAAATGAACGATTGTAGTCTCACTCTTCTACATAGAATAATTCCAAATCTCTGGAAAACTAATTACTGATGGCAAACAATGAAAGTAAAACGACAAACAAGTAAAATGTCTAAATTAAATCTAAATTCACCCCTGAATTTGTTTGACCTCATCAAATTAAATTAATTATTTTAATACATTTTAGTTAACAATTATAAAGGAAAAGTGTATCCAATGTGTTGTGCCATTAAGCTCAGTAAAGCTGTAAAGCTGTTTATGCCACACCACATCTATAGCTAGAAAGTCACTATTAAAGGTGCTTCAGTTGCTCCTCTGACAAAAAAAAAAGAAAAAAGAAAAAGAGTTAAGTGAAAAAGGATAGGTTGGTAAATGCCATGCCTGTTGATGGCACAATCCTAATAGTGAAGATAAATGTTAATGGTGTATGACCAGAATGCACCAACGATAGCTGTCTGTGCTTTTGCTGGATAATTAAATGTCAAGCTGTGTTACGGCTTTGTTTCTATCTTAATGCAATTGCAATGAGATTAGAAAGGTGATGGTAAGTAACATGACTGCTACTGCTACTGCTAGAAATACACGATACAGACAAAAGTATTTGGACACATAACCACCACATTTCTGTGGCATTTAATCATATTATACCAGACTTCATCTAACTCTTCCACCTATGATAATCGCCACACTTCTGGGAAGATTTTTCACTAGATTGTGTCCTGTGGGATTCATTAGGCTACAGTAGTAATAATGAGGTCAGACAACGTTGGGTGAGGAGGTCCAGGGTTCAATCGGGTTTCCAGTTTTTATTTGTAAGGTGTTAAGCGGGGTTCAGACAGGGTTCTGCTCAGGACACTCCAGTTATTCCACTTCAACAAAAACACAGCATGTCCTCATGAAGGTCAAGGGATTTGTGCACTGGGACATTGTCATGCTGGAAAAGATTTTGAGTCTCTTAGTTGTAGTTGAGGAATAAAGTGAAGTGATAATGTAATATGATTACATGTTCTAGCCAACTCTATGATTCTGACTTTGTGGCAATAGTTTGGGGAAGGCACACTTATGTAAAGTGTCCAAATCTTTGGCACATCATGTAAAAGTAGATTATTTTTCCCGCTAGGAAAACTGGTAAATTTCTGTTTCTAACAGCATTAACAAAGCAACAATATCAATACAGAAAGCAGCCCAAAACAAAGTTATGCTAATTGTAAGAAAATTTTGTAGATGGTGGTTATGGATCTGCTTTTTTTTAACTATATTGAATTTTGGCTACCTTCGGCTATGCTGTAATTGAGTCAGTTCAGATTAAACCTTGCTTTTCAGCATTCTCAAACACACACAAAAAAATACTGTAAGAGGTTACCATAGGTTATAAAATTTTTCTCATAACTCTCACACAAAACCATAAAATCCCAGTTTGCTACGCTTTCCAGTCTATCTAAAATGGTAATCTAAAACCCTTACATGCCTAATGTTTTGAACTGATTTGAAGGGCAATCCGGGTTGCTTCTCACTGGGAGCGAAGCACAGCTGTGGGCATATTTAACTAGTGGCACTTGTTTCAGTATAAATGTGCATCGGAAGATAAGTGCTGGACCTTCAGGATGTTTGCAAATAAATATTCATGTTTGCTTTTTAAGAGTGAACTATGAAAGGGGTAAGGCTCCTGACTGACATCTTACATATAATCACATTAAATAGTCTGGATAAATGTAGTTAAAAAAAAAGAGAAAAATCATGGTCACACAGGCAGTTGAAAAGAAACAGAGAGGTATAAAGGGTCCCTGAATAGAGTGCAATGGGAGCCAGTGCAATCCTGCGTCCCGAGTCCTGTATTCACAGCCATGTCATCATCGAGAATGTATGAGGGCTTGAAATAAACTGGAGGAAAAGGCAAGCCATGCTTGACTCTGTTTCAAAGACTGATAAGGCTTGATTTGGACTTGTTTTAAATTCGTCTACATGTGAGTCAGAGACGTAATGCAAAAAATTATGTAAATTTCTTTATTTGTCACTTATTGAACTTTTCTTGGCGTATCCCAAAGCAAAGGGTCAAACCACAGGGTTAGCTCTCATAGGAAGTAGATAGGGTTAAGGGTCTTGCTCAAGGATCGTCCAAGGGCCTTCCTGATCGTCTAATCAACAAATAATTAACCATTTAAGCCACCACTGCCCAGTTTGAGCGATCACGCTAGTTAGTCGCTTAAATGGGGCAGCGGTGGCTTAAATGGTGGTACCATTTGAGAGACCACTCTAGTCCAATATTATTTCATAAATATGGATCTGAGGCGAAGAATCGAGAAAACTGAAAAAAACAAAAATTTTTTTGGTCTGCCATAACTTTATTATAAAAGTAAAATGTTCTTATGTACTAGACCATAAACATTTAGATAATGTCACAGCTTCTGCTTTTAGACAGAAACCATTGCTGTTTGCACAAGCCAGACTTTTGTAAGATGGGAGAAATTTACAGTTTAGAAAAAAGGTGTGGTTTAATCAAGTTATATAAGTAGTAATTAGCATGGTCGCCTTATGACAAAAAGGTCTTGGGTTGCATGGGTTTCCTCTGGGTACTTCGGTTTCCTCCCACAGTCCAAAATCATGTACATTAGGTTGATACTCCTTAATTGCCCATAGCAGTAAATGTGAGTGTGTGCTTGTCTGTATGTAGTCATGCAGTGGACTGTGACCTGTCCAGGGTGTACCGCCTGACCCCTGTGACCAAGTCAGTATACACTGTTTGTGTCTTTGAAATTTTTCTATTGTAGCAGCTTGAAGGAATAACCATGAGCCTGAAATGTTATTACTTGATGTAGTTTTTTTGTATTTTAAAAGCATAAATAATTGGATGACAAATTTAAAAGATGTAACATATCAACACAATGACATACTTTTGGTTTCCAGAACTGCAAACAATTCACTGCATATTACTTATGCTCCTGGAAGGAAATTTATTTGCGAACTCTAAATCACGGGTGTTCACCCTGGAGAGATTACCAGTCCATCGCAGGGCTACACATAGATGAAAAATCACACACTTATTGTTTTGGACTGTGAGAGGAAACCAGAGTACCCAGAGTAAACCCACAGAAGCGCAGGGAGAACATGCAAACTCTGCATAGAAAGATCCATTAACTGGAGTTTTTATCCCTTATTGTCCTAGAAGACATTATATTTTGTTTAAACTTAATAGTAAAACATTTTTGGGGTTTGGACTTTAAGGTACTTGAGTTCTATTAGTTTAACTATTGTTAATAATCTATTTGTATGTTGTTTCATTACATTATACTTTACTTGCCTGTGTGGTCCGGTTCATGTGCACCTGAACTTAATAACGCTATTGAAGCTAAAAATATATCAAAAGGATGATAAGAAAACATCATCCTTTCATCCATGTAGTGAGGTTGCTTTACAGGTTAGGACTTGAGCAGTTATTCCTAAAAGAAAGTTTTTTCTAATAGTTTGCTGTAGGATTTTCTTATTCGACAGATAAACAGGCTGCAATATTAACAGACCCCTCACTCGTTTTTTCACACATGAGGTTGAGGTTGGCTCAAGGTTCCGGCCATGAACAAGACATCTTTTCATTGGTATTCAAACATTATTTTGCCCTCAGCTCAGGCATCACAAGTAGGGGGAATATTCAAATGAATCTATTAGCATACAAGATAGGGAAAATAAAGGTGAATTGTTAAGATTGTGTTTGCTCAGTGGAGAAAAAAATTAGGCTAGTCAAATTCTTCAATTCTGCAGTCATATATCGAATTGTAAATATTATGTTTGAACATTTGTGATGTGCAAGGCATATGGAACAGAAGCTTTACTGCATTTAGTCAGGGTTTTGTAGCTTAACGGTGCAATTTGTTTAGTTATGTGAGGCACTGTAATGAATAAACCTTTTATAAAAAGTGTTACGGGATGCTGCTGTCATAGGCAGTGAGAGTCACTGAGCTGCAAACAGCTAACGCCCTTAACTAAAAGCCAGACCATCTGGCAGCATGAGGGGGTTCCCACTTCTGGAAACTACTGCTACTAAATTACGTCTGCTACTGACTTTGGCAAATGTCTCTCCTTTTTTGGTAGTTTTGGAACTTAAATATCTTGATTCACATTCTCTTGGGAAGGTTCCACATGTGGGCTTTTCGGTGCTCCAGTAGTCAGCTAGGACAAAGCCCCTTTCTTGTAGCTGTCCAGTGACAAATAACCTTGCCGAGTTTTCCTATTCCACCCTGCTCAACCGCCCTTCTGTCTGAGGTGGAATCACCCACTACCTTGTAAAGGTTTAAAAAAAGAAACCATCTCCTGTACAAAAAACCTCAAAGTCTGGCAGGAAGAAGCAATGTTATAGTTTTAAATCCAGTACCCATTTCTAGTTTGAAGGATAGACACAAAAAGAGGTGTCCACATTTCTACTTTCCTACTATCAAAGCCTGCTCGGTCTGATGCTTCAGTTAAAAGGACATGTTTTCTCTAATTTACTTTAATGTTCATGTATTACAGAGAAATTAGTGTGCTTAAAGTCACACTGCCATATAACCCTGAAAGATGGACATAATCGAAGGACAAGTGGTAAGCCAAAACAAGCAGACCAGAGGCTGTGATTAGATTCGGCTACACACACATTATATATATAATCCATGAAAGAGTGCTCGGAAGTGCAAGGCTTTATTTTTATGTTTATGTGAACAAGAAGTCAAGATTTCTGTAGCTTTGCAAACATTAACACAGATTACAGACAGGAAGACACATTTAGTCTCACACACAAAAAGACAAGGAGCGCTTCAATCAGCTGAGCAATCAGGTTTATATTTATTTATTTACATGCATGATGAGAAACCTTGTGCTGTTGGTTTGTTGGGATGATGGGGGAGCTGCTGTAGCAGACCAGTGAAAGGGTGGTGCCGTAATTCTGTGGTCTCTCTTTCTCTCTCTCTCTCTCTCTCTCTCTCTTTCTCTCTTTCTCTGTCTCTCCCTCTCTTTTTTGCAATCATGCACTATATATATCTTTCTTTTTCTGCAGTTGATATTAAATAAGATTTTATAGTTAATATGGGAGTAAGTGTAAGTGGTTGTTCTTCTATGTGTGGCCCTGCGATGGATTGGTGACCTGTCCTCGGTGTACCCCCCTGCTAACCAATATGCGGTGGCGTATTGGTTAGCACAGTCCCCTCACAACAAGAAGGTCCTGGGTTTTTTAATCCCTGGCTCAGGGTCTTTCTGTGGCAAGTTTGAATGTTCTCCCCAGTCCAAAAACATGTGCATTAGGTTGATTGGTAATTCGAAATTGCCCATAGGATTGTATGTGAGTGAGTGAGTGTGTGTGTGTGTCTGTGTGAGGCCCTGCGATGGATTGGCCTTTTGTCCAGGGTGTACCCCTGCCTCTCACCCAATGTGAGCTGGGATAGGCTCCAGGAGACCCCTGTGACCCCGAAAAGTTCAGGAATAAGCGGGTATAGAAGATAAATGCATGAATAAATAAATGAATGAATGAATGAATGAAAGCAATATAGCAAAGCAATATAGCAGTGTGTGTGTGTGTGTGTGTGTGTGTGGTCCTCTGATGGACTGGCGACCTGTCCAGGGTGTACCCTGAACTGTGTACGTCGCTCTGTATAAGAGCGTCTGCTAAGTGCTGTAAATGTACCCCCCTTCACAGGGTCACAGAGGGTTGGAGCTTATCTCAGCATAAATAGGGCAAAAGGCAGGGGTTCACCCTGAACAGGTCACCAGTCTAGCGCAGGGCCACACAGTACAACGCTCAATCCTGTGGGCAAATTAAAGTTATCAGTCAACCTAATGTACATGTTTTTGAAATGTGGAAGGAAACCAGAGTAAACCCACACCAGCGTGGTAAAAACATGCAAACTCAGCACAGAAAGACCCCTTTCCCAAGATTCGAACCCAGGACCTTCATGCTGTGAGGCAACTGTCCTTACCACCACACCACCGCACCACCCATGTTGGAAACATGCGGCACAAATTATAATAACATTATAGCACTTTGCAAATTGGTACCTCATGCTGTCTGCTGGTGAATTATGTTTAATAACTAAAATGTTTTCGCTCTCGATAAGAAACATACTGTCTAAACAGACCTGGAACTTTGTTAAAGTCTTATTGGCTAAGATTAGAAAAATTGAGGAGGCCTGTGGTTAGCATCTGATTACAACAAACCATCGCATAACTCTCTGAAAGGTTACAGAAATATTGTATACAGCTGATTATTTTTGCAGCATTCTGCTTTTCAAGTAGTCATTAGGCAATGATGGCTAGTAAATTAGTATTAAAATCTGATTATATTGGTACAATGTAACTTAAGACTTCTGATTTTATTCAAATTCTATTCAAAAAACCACACCTGTAAGTGTTTGGAAGGCGATGTTTAAAGGTTGCCATATGTCATGTGAACTTACTAAAAGTATATCAAAAACACCATAATTGGCCATGCTTGTAAGGCCAAGTCTTTTATTAATCCCAGCGAAAACCTATGTTGCCTAGCAAAAAAATCATACTTTCAATTCACAGATCCCTAAGTCCTTGACCCTCAACTGTTAAAAAATTGGTAAGTTTCTCTGGATATAGGAAAAATTCAGATTCATTTACAATTAAGTATTGTTAACAGATGGGAAGCGTTGCTATAATATACAATATATGTACAATGTGAAATTTGTTAAATAATCAACAAGAACCCAGATCAATATTTTAAGATGTTTATTGAAGAGACTTTGGAATTGCTATGTATGTTTGGTCAGCTATGTTTTGGGAAGGGTCTTTATCTGGTAATTCTGGTAATGTTATTTTATGATAAATGTTTCTATCACCGAAAAGTATTCAGTGTTTTTACACAAATAGAGGGAAGATAATGTGCTGGGTTTGTTTTTCTAGCTAGCTATGGTGGACAATGCACAGAAATTAGCTAATTATTCAATTTAATTTATGTGTTTAATATACTGTATTTATGTCATATATAATACAATCTTCTGGTGCCTCCATTTCCACCTAGTTTTATAACAGTCTTTTGATCAGAGATTAAGAGATGTTGGTCTTATAAGATACAAACGGCATAAGGCCAGTAAACCTACAAAGCAAGATTATTGACATGAATAAATCTGTTTGTACAAGATATATAAAGCTGTGATTTATTATTGTATTTTATGTGGACATTTGGCAACCAGCAACATGTTGGACATGCTTCAGACTGAATAAATACTCTCCCTTTAAACGAATTTCTACATCCATTCATCCGATGGATGACTAAGAGTTTGTACTTTGCTTCATATTGCTTGTACTGTATGTGTGTGTAAGTGCCTGGCTGTGGAAATAAAGTAAATGTGCACGAGACAGGCAGAACTGAAAAATGGAAATGGAATTTGAAAATAAGAGGCTATTACAGGCAGGCTGGGGAAATGGGAGCTCTTGTAAGGAACCAGTTCAAGCCATGAATCTAAACGTCCCTGCCGAATGCAAGCGTAATCCACAGTTGTAAGAAGCTAACAGAGGTTGAAATGTAGCAGAGTGGTCTGTCACCTTGTAATGCTTGAAAAGGCATTTAACTATGTGCACTTTAAAGCAGGAATGAGCCATGTACATTTGATAGAAATTTTTCTAACTTCTAACTAAATTTTTTTAACTTAAGAGAATCAGATGAATAGCTTTCAGGATTAATCTTATACTCAGAAGGCCACATGAAATGTGGAGGAACTTGAAGCTTGTCGTTGATTGTGGCTTACCTAACATAATTTTCTAATAAAGAATAATGATATTTAACCTGATATAATGTGTAAGAGTTTTATCATTTTATTAGAGCCACACTGTTGTATTTTTATCTTAATTTGACTTTCCAAACAAGACCGCCTAAGCAGTAATTTATTATTAATAGGTCATTTTTTTTTCGGTTTTCCAAATAAAAAAAACGAAATAAAATTTGGGAGGAGCATGCTTATAAAGCTAAAATATAACTGTAAACTATGTAATTTTTTTTTAAATTACCATTAACAGCATCTGGCAGACACCCTATCTAGAGCAACTTACATTTTTCTCTTTAAATACAACTGAGCAATTGGCTCAGACCCTCAGGCCCAAATCTATTATTGTTTCTTTTTAATGTAATTTTGTAAAGCTGCTTTGAAACAATCACAATTGTTAAAAAGCTCTCTATATATATAAAGGTTACTTGACTTGACCCATGTAGAAATGTATGTAGAAATGAATGTTCTGTTGTGTAATGTCTGTTGTGTATTGTTTATTTTTTATTGCACTAAATGTTATGTTGTTTTTTGCAATATTTGCACTCATGCACTTTATGTTGCCGAGACTTCTGTCCTGTTGATTCTGTGTTGTGTTCATTTGTGTTGCACCATGGGATCTTG
>JAOTQW010000008.1:1908283-1921226 GCA_026260075.1 Sisor rabdophorus
GTGTGTGTGTGTGTGTGTGTGTGTGTGTGTGTGTGTGTGTGTGTGTGTGTTTGGGGGGTGGGGTTGTTTGTTCATGTGTGGTCCTGCGCTGGACAGGCGAACTGTCTAGGCTGTAACCCTGCCTCTCTGTGCGTAGTTTCACCCCATGTGAAGTTTCACAACAAAGCTTATGGTGTTAAGCCATGGCAAAAGAAAATAGCAGAACATTAGCTGCATTATTATTGCCATCATAACAAAGAAAGCTGAACAGCACAGTGACATCACCACTGGATGTCTCTTTATCATTTCTGAAAGGAGGCTGCTAAGAGCAGCAACATTTATAGACCTGCAAGTATATCTGACAAATACTTATTATTTTATGTATTTGACAACAGTATTATCTTTACAACTAGGTTATGTGGTAGGGTAACAAAATGTTATATGGTCAAGGTTGAACTATTTGAGTATAATTCTAAAAGGCACTTAAAAACACTGTATACCTGGTGAAGGACGAATGTAGCAACATTATGGTATGAAGCTGCTTCTTTTCAATTGAGGTCAGCGCTCATTTATTTAGGTCAAAAAACAATTTGGACAATTAGGAAAAAAACACCAATCTACCTATTTATTATGAAACCCACATGCTCTTCTGGTTAGCTGAAGAAAAAGAAACAAAATCGAGGTTGACTGACAATTCTGGGATTTATTTGTACAGAAGATCCTAATTTCTCTGGAGCATTAGTGCAAAAAAGAAAATAATATAATTGTCGTCCAGATGTGCAAAAGGTGCAAAAATCATAGTATTATTTATTAACCGCCATTTTTTTTCATAAAATAATTTCTTACTCCTTTGATGATGTACAAAACTTTTATTTTTATCTAATTAACATAAAATCTTGAGAAGCAAATTGCATCATACCTTATGCAACCCTTTTTTCTATTTACAGTTTCATACTTTGGGGATAGCTTCTGCCGAATTGATGTGGTGCAGGATCTTTCAAGTTTTCATCTATCACTTCAGTTTAAGACAAGTAGACGCAGTGGGCTATTTCTCCTAGCAGCTGGAAACAGAGATTATCTATCCTTGGAGCTCATCAATGGCAGGTTACAGGTAAGAGGGGTTCAATTAATATTCTTCCTTTAAAACTATGGCATACTAGTGCTTTCGAATTGTAATGTTACTAAAAGATTATGAGGTAAGTCTCATAGATTTCCCTCATCACATATGGAGAACATCTCCTGGAGTGGGAGGAAGAAGTAAAACATCTGAGTTTATAGCTGTCAGTACTTAAATACAATATTTAGACTCAAGGACAAATGGCACCAGACATAAGTCTTTTTTTAAGCATTATGTTAGTCTCAATGCCTTATAAATAATGCAAATTAAAAAATTGTATTTGCTTTCACAGGCAAGAATGGATATGGGCTCAGGTGAAGTTTTGCTTAGCTCCTCCTCTGGTGTGCAACTTAACAACCTTATAGATCATCATGTTTCTCTTACTCTACAAGAAAGCAAACTCACCATGACTGTAGACAGGCTTTTTTCAACATACATTGACTTGCAAAAAGAGGAAGAAGATCTCAATATTGACATCGGATTGTTTCTTGGAGGTGTAAGAGATTTGGACGTTGAGTATTTCAGCACTGCTGTTCCCTTCCTTCGTGGCTGTATGAGCGATCTAAAGTTTGAGTCTCATCAGTTTAATATTTTGTCATCAGCTGCATCTGTCTGTCATGACATTAAAGATGGCTGCAGCAGCGAGTTCGAGGCAGGAGATGGGGAGGCTACCAGCTTTATCAGTCCTGACTCCTTTATCACGTTTCCAGCCTGGACAAGAGCCAACACTGATTCTCGCAATATTGAATTTCTGATGAAATCTACTATAGAAGATGCTCTGCTTCTTTTTCATCCGGGTGATGAGTCTGATTTCATTGCTTTGGGTATGACAGGCGGTTATCTGAAAGGTGTGGTTGATCTGGGCAGTGGCATGAAAGTTTTAGAAAATGAAAAAGTAAGACTGGATGATGATCAATGGCACAGGATAAAAATGCTGGTTGATCCAAAGACTTTTGAGATAACGGTGGATAGTCAGTCTGTTTCTGCCCCTTTGGATGGTTCAGATAAACTAGACCTTGTGGGAAATCTGTATTTGGGAGGTATCCAGGGAAAAATGAAAGATGTATTTCGTGATAGCCACCTGACTCATATGGAAGAGGAATTAACATCAGAGTCTTTCATAGGCTGCTTAGGGGAAATCAAGGTAAACCAAAAAGACAGAAGCCTACAGGATGCCCTGATAACCAAAGACGTTCATGTTAAATGTGAAGGGGAAGATTATGACTATTCTAGCTATTACGACGAGACAACCACAACTACAGCACCTCCCCGCATAAGATATGTGGGCATAAGTCCAGATAATAGACACTGTTTACCAACTGAGGACACACCAGAGATCTTTCGAAATGTCTCTAAGCTCTTGGATGTAACCCCTTTACTGGTTCCAGAGGGTGGGGAAATTTTTATAGATATAGGCAACCTAAACCCAACTTTTAATCTAAATTCTGCAGGAATACGACAGTCACAAATTATCTTTACCCTGCAAAGTGATCCCTGGTATGGGCTGGTAGACATGAACATCAACAGTAAGCGCACCAGAAAGTTCACACTTCTAGATGTAGTAAATAAGAAGATCAAATATCTTCATGATGGTAATGAAAAATACGGTGATCAAATCCAGCTAGAAGTGGTTGCTCATGGTTCCAACCTCCCAGAGTGTTTGACTACCCCTCACCAATACATACTTCCAGTGGAAATTCTCCCTGTTAACGACATACCACAACTTAGTGGTGAGGACATTGCTATTACGGCAAATGGACGCACTCGCTTGAGCTCAAACCTCGTCAAACTAGCTGACTCAGACAAGAGGTGTGACAAATTGACTGTTACTGTTATCTCAGATCCAAACACTTATGGTTACTTAGAGAATTCAGCACACCCTGGTATGAACCTGAGAGAGTTTACCTGCAGACAACTCAAGGATGGACTTATTTACTATGTCCACAAAGAAGGCCCAGTGGATGCGCTCACTCTAGAAGTTTCAGATAACAATCAGAACAGCCAATCAGCTACCTTTAGACTAGTAGTAACTCAGCCACAGATGAGCCTATTAACAAATACCGGTCTACGCCTCATTCAGGGTGAAAACTCTACCATAGGAACACAGAACCTGGCTGCATATGCCTCCCCTCAAAATGGAGATATCATATTTAGTGTTACACAGGCTTTAAAATTTGGAGAACTGCAAATTATTGGAGATGATGGGGTACCAAAGAGAGTGTCACAATTTTCTCAGTCTGATATAGAGCAAAATAGACTATTGTACACTACCACAATATTAGCTGATTGGAAGGACAATATAACCGAGTATATTCATTTTAACGTTCAACAGGGACAATTTACTCTTCCAGATAATACATTTATCATCGAGATCATGCCTGCTCAGGTAGTAATGGCAAATATTGTCCCTCTTGAAATTGTGTCAAGGGAACCAAGAGTTATTAAACCATCCGACTTAAAAGCTTTGGTAAAAGGAAAGAGTGTTGATGCATCTTTGATTAAATATATTATTTGGAAGCGACCAACACTGGGTTCCTTAATGTTACATGATAGAGATCTGTTTGATAGAGACAGTTTCACCCAGCATAATATAGAAGCCGGACATATAACTTACAAACCCATGATCAACAATGCTTTTGGTGCTGAGGACAATTTTCAGTTCAAGGTTTTGGCAGAAGAGCAGTACTCTCCATTATACACTTATCCAATCAGTTTCAAAGCTGTCTCGAATTTCCCTGTACTAACCAATGAGAGACTGATTGTTCTAGAAGCTAATGAAAGTATCATAAGCAAAGAACACCTCTGGGCGCAGACTCTGCAGTCTACAGACTTTGTGTACAAGATCGTACAAGACCCTATGCATGGACATCTCATTAGAGACTCACCTCCCGGTGTGCCAAGGTTCGAGGGTGCAATTCGAGTCTTTAGTAATGAGGATATATTTTTAAACAGGCTCATCTATAAACATGATGGCTCAGAGAACAGCCAGGACCAATTCACCTTTCTCGTCTTTGAAGTAAATACAGCTAGCACTAACGTACAGACTGAAGGACAGGAGGTGCTCAAAGGAACATTTAATATAGCAATTCAATCTAGAAATGATTATGTACCTCAGAGGGTCATTAATAAACCCTTCCATGTGGTAAGAAATGGCCAGCGTTTACTGACCACTGATGACATACTATTTAAAGATGATGACTCAGGCTTTAATGACACCCAACTGGTTTATGTCAGAGTGGGAATTCTCTCAGGTAGCATTGTGTCGTCTGCAGACACTTTACAACCGCTTTACCGTTTCACACAGGCAGACCTAAGGGATGGGAATGTTCTGTTTGTCCATCATGGTGCTGACCGGGATCTATTTCAGCTTCAAGTGTCTGATGGACTGCACAAGACCACAGCCCTTCTTGAAGTGCAAGCAGGTGAACCATACCTGCATGTAGTAAATAACACTATGGTGGTCTTGGACTATGGTAGTACCAAGACTCTGGACACCAGTCTTTTAGGTGCAGAGACGAACATGGACATCAGGAGTGTTTTAGAAATAGTATATGAAATTAATACTCCTCCTAGTGATGGCAGAATTATAGTCAGTGGGATTGAGGCTAACCAATTCACTCAGGAAGACCTCAAGAAAGGTGTGGTGTCTTATGAGCACAGCGATCAAAGTCTCCGGTCCACAGATTCCTTTACCTTCACTGTAAGTGCAAAAAACATATCTGAGAAAGGCACATTCAGAATTAAAATCTTCAAGCAAGGATATTTGTCTGTGCCACAAGTTGCCTCCAGTAAAGTGATCATTGCATATGAGGGCGAGCATTCTGTCATTGATCAGGATCATCTCAGGGTAAGGACCTATTTAAGTGCACCATGTTTTTTAATCTTTTGTTTAAATAGTTGTGATGGCTTTTTTTTATATTACTGAAATTCATAAGCCATGAATTTCAGTAATATAGTTGTTTCAAGAAACAAGCATTTTATGTAGTAGCTTACAGCCTTCGTACATAAGCTAAATTGTGTAACACATAGAGTTATGTTAGAAAGAAAAGTTAAGATATCTTTCATACTTGACTTGTTCATTAGTATTGCAAAGCGAGTACAAGATTTTAATTTAATGGGTTTAAAAATGATCAAGTTAATGAGGTGCAGAAAAAAAGCTTAAGTCTACCATATTTGTGAAATCCGATTTTCTGAAATGAGGTCAGATACTTGACATATGTTAAACATGTGGTTTTAAGCCTAATAATAATTTTAATAACAGAGAAAACATTCTGTTTGAATCACCTTACCTTGTTCTTGATATTATTCCAGTTCTTGACATGCATAATAGAGGTAATGAAATGCATTTTAGGTACAAAATCTGTCCCAGCTTTCTCAAAAAAAGCTGTCATTTTCAACTGAGTCATTCCGAATTGGAGTAATTAAATCGTCTGAGCATGTAGTCTTACTGAATTTGAAAATGAATAATACAAGTCCAAAGAGAAGAACAGATCACATGTACTAAAAATTTTATATGTATGTTATTTTTACCTCCTTTCAGGTGGAGCAGGCTGATATCTCACCTACTGAGATAGTGTTTAGCATTAAAGAACCTCCACTTATGGGCCATGTGGTCAAACTGACTAATGATACCGAGAGCACAGTGTCTCCTGTGCTGGACTACATCCAGACTTTCACACAAGAAGACATCAATATGGGCACAGTCTTGTATGTGTCAGCCTCACTACAGGGTCAAGACATGTTTACTCTTGATGTCAGTAATGGTTTTACTACAATTCAGGACCTCCTGGTGCAAGTAGACATCATGCCCCGGTTCATACCTGTCCAAGTGGCTAACCTCACAGTGAAGGAAGGAGATGCAGTGACTCTTTCCGAAGATATTCTTAACATCACACACCCATTTTACCGCTCCGTCCATATTGAATTCCTGATGGAGGAAGCACCCAAACATGGAGAAATCAGATATCTGGACAAGGATGATGACGGGCTTGTGTCTTTTACCTGGGAAGATGTGAGTGCAGTTCTTTTTCTTTGCTTGTGCAGTGTTGTTTGGGTTTTACCATTCTGTTCGCTAAAAAAAAGCTTTTTTAATCTTTATAAATCAAATCACATAAGGCAAAGGAAGACTTCGAATATGTTTGTATAAGATGAAAAAATGAAAGAAAAAATAGATTAAGGTAATGAATTACTGAAGACAATTTTTTTAAGCATCAGGCATAAATTAATTTTTTAATTACTATTTATAAGCCCTTCAGTTGTGTGATAGTCATAAAGCCAGACTTTGATCATGCTACTTGTTTGTACTGCAGAGAATTGGTGTTCTTTGTGTTTCAGTGACAAAAGGAATTAATGTCTCCATGTCTCCTGGCATTCTTCCCTTCTGTTTGATGCATTTGAGTTCACAGTGATCCAACGCCTCTTTGAATCCTCTCAGAATAGGCTTTGCTGAACTGTGGGATGCTTACCACAGTGGCCCAAAGGTCTGCTAGTGGAAAGAGTGAGAGTAAAATGACTAGTCTATGGTGGAAAAGCACTAAATGCTGAGCACATTGCCGAGCCTTAGAGAGGTGGTTATAGACACTGTTCCTAACGGTAAAGTTTAGGGCTCTGCCTCCACTTCTTCTCTTTTAAAAAAACAGTGGAAACTATGACGAAGATGTCCTGTTGCCCCAAGCCAAAATAAACTGGTCCATATAATTCTATAATAAAGCATCTACACACAACTCTGACTGTGCAGTGCCAGCCTGTCAATGACTCCACTGTGAGAACTAATTGTGTAGGCCAAGATCAGGAAAATCACAAACCTGAACTTTCATTTAATATTAAAATAAATAAACCAGAACAAAGAAATTAGAAATTAAATGTTGAGTTTCATTTCATGTTGCTAACCAAAGTGAATTTTTATATATATTTTTTTAATTTTACTTAACCAGAAGGTTACCAAAACTTTATTTTATCCCTATTATTTTGCATTGTACATAAACACAAGTTTTCACAAGTGATTTGTTATAAACTTTTTGTATACATTAGTGATAAATGTAAAAAGTTCATAGTACCTTAATAATTTCATAATAATCAACTATACACTAAACACAAAAAACCTGCAACATTTTAGTCATGGAAATTCCATGCGAAAGTCAAATTTCATTCTTAAAAGCTTAGTTCTGTCTTAACCCTAACCCATAATACTAGGAGCCGTAGATGACAGAATTCAGCAGCACTCTAAATGAGTTCCATATTGAAAGGGGGGAAACTGGAGACTGCCTCTGCAAACAGTTGAAACCCGAGAATAATGATCCCTAAAAATGAAAAAGGCCTGGATCATTCTCATTAACAGGCTTCAGTAAGAATTTCTCCATTTACTCATGTGGGACCAGTGGCTCTTTTATGCTACTGTGCTGAGTATGTAGCTCAGGGAAATAGCAAGCCAAGGCAGTTGCAACAGTTTGTATGTTCTCAACATACTCCTTCTTTTAGGCCTGGCATGAAACTTAACAGCCACTAAGACTTTAGTGAAATAAGAGTATAAGAAATTATACTCTATTATAGTAGTATAAGAAATGTATAAATGCAAAACATCTCGAATCAACTGAAAGTGTCGAAATAAATAGTTTTTTTTTTAAAAACAGGATGCCAGATAAACACTAATAAAAAATACTAAGTCATTTTCTTTGCGAGAGAGGCAATCATCTGGAGGCCATTTAAAGTCTGTGCACAGCATTGTGTTCAATCTGCTATTATTGTAGTGGCCCCGGGGTGTAAATAACACCAACATTAAAATGCTCACAGTAGATGTATATAAGTACTTTGGTGTGTTATGTGAAGGATGCATCAGAAATTATGAAAGGTGTGGTGATATGTAGTAACAAGCTATTCATTCTTGACTTAGCTGCTGATTTCCAAACTCTGGGTAATAGTGGTCTGCTGGAGCCTTTCATAGGGTGAGAAGCAGGGGTACACCCTGGACAGGTTGCCAGTCCATCGCAGGGCCATACATAGACGAACAACCACAAACACTGACACACAGTCCTATGGTCAATTTTAGAGTCACCAATCAACCTAATTTATATGTTTTTGGACTTTGGAAGGATACCGGAACACCCGGAGTAAACCCACAGATTCCCTTGCCCGGGAATCAAGCCCAGGATTTAGTTGCTTTGAGGCAACCCTGCTAACCACTGCGCCACCTCACCGCCTCTATGCCACCTCACCGCCTCTGTGCCGCCCCTCATATCAGTTTACATTTTGGTGTATTGAGCTGTAATGTCCAAATAGTCTAAACTCACCCATTGTATTTCCTGTGCATGAGTGTGCTTCTACTTTTATTATTAAAATAGTTCTTTGCACAAAGTAAGTTTTATTTTAACGCTGTATTTTTTTCTATGGTGTTCAGGTGCAGCAGGGAACCGTCAACTACCTTCATGACAGCAGCGAGTCCACAGAAGACAGTTTTACTTTCTCAGCCACTGCTTTCGAGTTAATGCGTCGTAGTCTTCCTATCACAATCAGCATCACGGTGATCCCCATCAACGACGAAGCGCCGCAGCTGAAGCACAACACAGGCTTGGAGGTACAGTGTTAAATATTTGAGCTCCTCTTTTTGTAGCTCCCAAGCCTTTCTAGAATTGAAGGGTTACTCTAAAACCTCAAAGGCCCTGGAACAGATACATAGACGTAAAATACCAATGGGAAATTTTGATGTTGTATGTGGTCCCACATCAGCTTTTTTTTTTAGTTTATAATTTTGGAAAAACCAAGTCTTTGGCAAGAGTTTAGCTTTTGGGAGACAGATGAAGTTACCCAATCATTATTTTATTACAGATTGTGAAATAATAAAATGCCTTTTTCCATGCATGCTCTTTTTTTTTAATCTCCCGCTTGCTTTCACCTTCTCCTCATGTGTTTGCTTCTGCTGCATTGATTTAAAGAAGGAAAGTGCACTGTTGTCTGACCTACAGCGAATGATCAGACATGATGAATAACATAGTGAGGACACAGACTCAGGGCCCCAGATCCTGTTTAGTCAGGCTCCAGCTGGTTTTCATTAGGGAGCATTTCTTTAAAAACATAGCACGGTCTCAGACTGCAGTGTGCATTTATACAATGCAAAGCCTCACTCACACTCCCATCTTGTATATTTCACATGCACAAATACAACAAAACTATCACTCTTTTCTCTCTCTCTCTCTCTCTCTCTCTCTCTCTCTCTATGTCTAACACACACACATTGCATGTTTTCATTCCAGCAGCCTGTGGAGTCTTTGCATTATCTAAAATCTAAGAGACCCAGTAGTTCAATCAGACACTGATTACTAATTGCTCTAATGATGCCTTGTTGAGTTTCTTTCAAGCACAGCCCTTATCCTACTGCGATCCCAAATTAAATTTGGCCCACAGCTTCTGATCAACATTATATCTGTTATACATTGTGTAGGAATATAAAATTTCCAGGCGCAAATATGTCACTGTACTAACACTGCCACCAAGTGGTGGTGGATATGTACTCCTGTTAGGATAGAGCGAGGTATACCTTGATTTAAAAATCTAGTGTGTATTGTAATGTAGGGTACGAGTGACACATCCAATCTGATTTAAGAAATCAGATGTGGGGAAGTGAGAGGATGATTTATGTAATGGTTTCAGCAGTTCATTTTTGTTCTATGGAATGTTCAAATAGTAGCTTTTTTTATTCATAAATTGGGTTTTTCTCGGGACAATACACTAATGCAAGATAAAGTTCAAAGAATCTTTGGATAATCTCTACAAAACTTTACTATTTAAACTGACTATCTGCATTTCATCTTAAGTGGTATTCAGCAACATTTACTGAAATGCCAGTGGATATTGCAATCGCAATTTACAGAGCTAAATATAGCTCTAAAAATAGAGCTTAATATAAAAGGGATGTAAATTGTCAATAGAATGTTAGTGTGTATGAGAGCCAGCATTTTCAGGTACCTTTTAAAAGAAGCCTTCTGAAAAAGGTACTGTAGCCTCACAACCTGAATGTCTAACAGGTTCTTTCAAGTCATCAGGCTTCTCAATACTGACCTACCTCAACAAGCACACACACATAATTGAGATTTATAGCATAAACCGGACACAACACAAAAGGATCTGTTTAGCATGGACACTTTAAATGCTTATCACTTTAAATTTTAAATTTATCTGTATGTAAACTCTTCATTAATTCTATTTGACTTATATTTTTACCTGTTTGTTGTGTTTTGTTTTTGTATTGTCTGTTTTTGCAATGTCTAGACATCTAGGCTGATGTTTGTATTGCCTATTTGCACTCTCTGTTTTTGCACTGTTTGCATCAGTCTGCACACATGCGCTTTATGTGGCTCTTTGTTCATACATTTATTCTTTTTCTGTACCCGCTTATTCCTTAATTCGGGTTCACGGGGGTCTGCTATCCCAGCGTGCATAGGGTGATAAGCAGGGATACACCCTGGACACACTTACTCCTAGGGGCAATTTAGAGTCACAGATCAAAGTACCCAGAGGAAACCCACCCAAGCGCAGGGAGAACATGCAAACGCCACACAGAAAGACCTTGCCCAGGTATCGAACCATGGACCTTCTTGCTGTGAGAAGGCTGTGCTAACCACAACGCCACCGCGGTGCCCCTGGCTCTTTGATGTTTTGTGTAATTCAATATTCTTTTGTGTAGTACCATGGGGTCCTAAAGAAACCTGGTTTCATTTTCATACATATGGTAGAAATGACAATCCCAAAGCCTCTTGAACATGAAGTTAAAACCGAGTGGTGCCCTCCCCAATCCTTGCCCCTTAGACTCCAGAGTCTAAGGTTTTTGTGTATTTGTGACTTTTTTCTGGGTTTCTCAGTCTTATTTTTACTCAGATAAACTGATCCCAAGTGAAATACTTGTTAGTATTTGCATTTATCGTGTTTTTTTGACTTAGGATGGATAGATCTATAGTAGCCCTGATCTAATTTAGCCATTTCCAAAACATCTATGCCTTACTATTTCTACTGACCCAGACTCTGTTAGAATAATCTAGGTAGGCATGTGTTATATAGAAATCCTCCTACTAAAACTAATAGAATAGTAGCATTTGCTTGTACAGGTCACTGCTTCATGAATCATGCAAGTCACTTTTTGTCCTATTCACCCTCTCTGGTTTGTCTCTGAAAAGTGTTAGATGAAGGCAGCAGAAAATAAAAAGCCTGAATAAATCGATATAAACCTTTCAGTACATGCCTCTTTGATCTCCCTGCTGATTTCTGCTATTTAAGAATGTCTTTTAGGATCTCTGCTCTTTGCTCGGGCTCTTTCAATTAATGTTCCATTCAGCTCTCCAGCCATTACAGGTCTATTAGAGCTCATCGAGGCCTGAGAGACCTAACCGTTTCAGCAGCTTACTTTATCTTCAGATAACATGCTATGCTGTTATGTTCTACAATAAACATCCACAGTTAATGTGTTTTTTTAAGTGTTTTTTTTAACTATGTTTGTGTTCTTTTTATTTCCTTTTTGTGCAGCTTCTTGTTGGTGAAGAAGCAGAAATTACAAGCAAAGCACTGAGCACCGAGGATATGGACACTCCTTCACACAAGCTGGTATACAACATTGAGGCGATCAAGAACGGAATTGTTGCTCTAAAGGACTCACCTGATTACAGTGTTGAAAGAATCACCCAAGCTCAGATAAACAACAACGAGGTCATTTTCATCCATAAAGGTAGACCGTTAGCAAAGTCCTTGTACTTGCCAAAACAAAGATGCTCGATAAAAATAGTTCTTAGAGCAGAAACAAAAGTAATTCAGATTTTGAGATTAAATAATAAGACAATAAAGTATAGCACGAAATAATAAAGTATTAATACCTATTTGGTTAAAACTATAGTATCAAATATAGTCTAAGGAAACCTATGCTGAAATAATCAAAAGATTTAAATATTAAAAAGTGACAAAATAGCATAAAATATAGGATATGATTTGTTTAATAAATAATTATATATATAAATAAATTATTATTTTGAGATTAATAAGACATTAAATAAGATTATGCAAGACAAATAAGACTACAATTGTTGAGATGAAAATAAAATGAGAAAGTAGGTTGATATGAAAATATATTATATTTCAAATATAGTAAAATAACTTTGTTTTTATTTTAATAAAAATTTTTTAAATATTTTTTATATTTAGATTTTAGAATCTTAAAAAGAAAAACAACAGTAACATGATTTGCATAAATAGAATTTATTTTACTATTATATTTAATATATCTTTTTGTTTAGTAATCAGATATTGTGTTTTCAGATACAAAAAGACACAAATTTTCCAAATCTCTGAATACTCATTTATGTTCGCTTAACTGTTTTTAGCTCTTGGAGCAGAATCAAACCTTTAAACTTTGATTCATTTTGTCCTACAGTAACATGTTTCCCATGTCTTCTACCTTTGCCATTGTAACAAATTTATTATGTATTTTTTAAGACTTAAATCATTTCGATATATAACTGTAAATGTAATAAGCAGCATGGTTATTTCTATGTAGATGATTGAAGTGGCTGGTTTTATCGAACCCCTTAATTGATTTGATTGATTCATTCATCAATCCCATTGTTGCTAATTTACATAAAACCATTTACGGTCTGAAATAAGCTGATGGGGCAGATTTATCTTTTTAATGGTAGGTAATGCATATTATTTTTATTGTAAAATAATTTTAGACAACAATGGGCATTTACACTCAT
Organism: Sisor rabdophorus; assembly: GCA_026260075.1. Lineage (NCBI taxonomy): Eukaryota > Metazoa > Chordata > Actinopteri > Siluriformes > Sisoridae > Sisor > Sisor rabdophorus. The sequence continues at coordinate 1,921,109 of JAOTQW010000008.1, forward strand.
TCAATAATAAGTTTTAGAAATAAGTAGTGTCCAATAAAAATAACTAGCAGTTTATTAGCTGTAATAACTACAGAGGCATAAAGTTGATGAGTCATACAATGAAGGTATGGGAAAGAGT
>JAOTQW010000008.1:1932751-1944150 GCA_026260075.1 Sisor rabdophorus
CACACACACACACACACACACACACACACACACACACACACACACACACACACTTAGTTAACCGGAGTATGTATTATATTACTGCTGGTTTATTCACCTTCCGGTGACTACCAGTTAAATTCTACACCGATTAAATAAACACTGTTGGCCTATAGCGCACGAATTCTTCTCATACACAGAAAAAAATGTAAACAAAGCATCACAGCTGGAAACACCTTATTAATGAATGTTAAGGATAAAAAAAATGATATATCCACACATACAGTAACTGACAGCAACAACGCAACCAAAGATATCAGTGGCCTTCATAAAATGAATTTTGTTTTGTGTTCAAGCTAATTTAGCTGTCAATGGGAGTGAAAACAGTTATGTGCACATTAACCACAAAAAAACAGTTTCTTCTCATAGGATCTAATAAAATATAAACTATACACGGTTAAATTTTAAATACAAATATTTATATGCAAACACCCAATATCCAATGATTTATTTGGCTAACGCTCCAACTGATAAAAAGCCTTTATTACTATGGCGACTTTACAGTACAGGAACCGGACACTTACTATACATTAATAAAATCACAGCATGTGTGAAAGATCCGAATTCAGTGAATTACAAGATGGAGATTGAGAGATGGGTATGTGTATGGATGGATGGATGGGTATTTGGATGGATAGAGCGATGGATGGATGGAAAACTTTCCACTAAATTTTAATGTAAGATCAGACAATAATGTTGTGTGAGAAGGTCTGGGCTTTAGTCAGTGTTCCAGTTTATCCCAAAGGTGTTCAGTGGAAGTCAGAGTCAGTGTTCTGTACAGGACACTCCAGTTCTTCCACTCCAATCACACCACAGCATGTCTTCATTAAGATCAGGAGTTTGTAAACAGCAATATCATCATGCTGAAACAGTGTATCTTAGTTATAGTGAAGGAATAATGGAAGGCTATAATATACAAAGTCATTTTAGACACACACACTAACTTGGTGTGTAACCTTTGGGTCATATAATGTACAGTATATACTATAGGCTTTTATATACTGTATAAGTAAGTTATACAGCTTTTTTATCACAAATAGTGAATTTCAGTGCTAGTATGCTATTTTGTCAATTCTTAAAAATAACAATGCTTTAAAAAATATTTTTTCATAATGCAAAATCATGCTCCAATTATGTGAGGCATATAAGGAAATGCTCTAGCTGAAAGGAAGTAGTTTTTTTATATCATGTACACTGCAATAAAAAGAGCATGTGCAGCACCTTGATTAAAATGTTCCCCATGTGCCTTGTTTTGCATAATAAAAAAATAATACGTGAGGCATCAGAACACATCTGCAAACTATATTTATAAGCTATTCCACTGTCTAGTGTTGTGCTACAAAAAGGCTTTAAGAGCTGCATATAAACAGTAGTCTGTGATGAAAGTTCTCAATAGACAGTGCTTAAATACATGAACCATTTAAATGGTTTTCATTGAAACCAAAAATCTCTAAACCAATCCAAACAGCTGTGTTGCCTTCTTCTCAGCTTGTGAGCTCATTTTGAAGGTATGAATATGAAGTCAGGGGGTTGGTCTTTTAATTCTGTTTGTATGTTAAGCAAAGCACAAATAGAATTTTATGTATGTATGTATGTATGTATGTATATATATACATACATATATATATATACATATATATATATATACATATATATATATATATATGTGTGTGTGTGTGTGTGTGTGTATATATACTATTGTTTTAAGATTACTTTTTATTAACTCAGCATGACTGTAGTGTTCAACAATGTCCTTTTCTTGCGACTGTGTTATAAAAAGCTGTAAATCACACGTATTTAAAAAAATCACATCCTTTGAGAGTTTAAACCATGCATGTGAAGTTTGTAGACTTCAGAAGTATGTTTTTCATTCAACTTGATCATCATCACCCCTCTCTGTTTATTCTTTACAAGGTCACATTTCCAGCAATTTCTGAGACACTTCACACCCAAATGTAGTCATAAACATACTGTGAGATGTGAAATAAAGAAATCCTTATTTATTTAACTAAAACTACAGAACGGTGATATTTTGGTCTCATAGCAATTACAGAGCTTGCAAAAGAAGGAGGGACTTTGATTTTATCCATTACTCAAAAATTGCCTGTATCTAAGAATGTGCTTTGTTAGCCAAATGGTCTTGTTATCTTACTAACTGTCTCAACTCCAGGGCAAGCTTTGTTTTTTTATGTGCCTGAAACAGTGGAAATAAAATATCTTAATATATCGTATTTTTTTTCTGCTACTGTATATTTTAGCAAAGCAAAGTCAAATGCCAGAGAAAAAAGGAGTAAGTAAAAAGGCAGAAAAAAATAGACCACTATGCAAAAACACATAGGTGAAATAAAACTCTATCATGTATTAGTAAATGCATAATTAGTGTCAATGGTGACTGAAGCCACTATTTTTCCAGTAACAGATCACCTGCAATAACTGAGTTTAGTGATTTGACTAATTAATAGATTTTAGGAAGAAAATAAACCTTAAGAGATTTATTTGTGTAACATTTGTTTTGGAAAAGCTGTTACACAAACAACACACATTTATTAACTTAAATCTGAGCCTAAAATTTAAAAGGATACCTTCATTAAAACAAAAAAAATACTAGTACAAGATGCAGTCCGTTCAATTGCTTCCTATTAAAGAAATCAGCCTCCTATTCTCTATACATGAGATAAACACGACTCTGAAGCCCTTGATTATTACAGTGTAAATTTCTCAGTCTGACGGTGAGGACCAGCTTTTCTAAAAGAACCAAAAACGAGTCTTCTGCAAGCTTGTGTTTCAGAAAGCACGTTTAAATGAGAGATTACATTCTTTACAATATCCTGGCAGTAGGATTTGGTGAACCCTAGCTCATCGTCTAAGCTGATTTTAATTTAGTTTAACTCGACAGTAAAACTCTGGCACCTGCTGAGCCTGCTAGCAGGATTAGATATTTCTTATAAAATGCTAGTCAGCCTGAGATTTGGGGTGAAAGGATGAAGTCAAGATTTGTTGTGAGACAAATTGGATTAAATTAAAAGAAATTTGCGTCATACGATTAGAATTAGATTTGTGTTATTAAGGCAACTGTGCAAGCCCCTGGAATCGAGTGTTTTGGCCATTAAAGATGGCAAAGAAAGTGACATTTTAAGTGCATGAGCTAGTGTTTGGTCCTCGTGTGCATATATTCTATAAGTCCAGGTATCGACTTGTCATTTCGTAGCATTTTGAATGTCTTTGTAAACCAGGAGATAAAGCAAGAGTGAGCAGCTTTTGTGCAGAAGCAGGATGAACTCTTAAAATGCTCATGGAGTTCCTGCAACCTAAAGGCATTCTCTACAAGCTGTCATACATGTGCAGGGTCCTCTCAAGCTGCTGCACCACGCGCTGGTAGAAGGTGATCTGTTGACGTAAATAGGCCTGCATCATGTCTTTAAAGTCTACTTCGCGACGCTGGTGAAAATGGTTCATCTCTGCCTGCAGGGCGAACCCTACTGTCCTGCAGCGCTTTCGGATACCATCTGCCTCGTCCTGGTCCATCTTCCCTTCATCGCTCATGCGCTGAGACTCTTTTACCTTCGCAAATGCACCTGAAAATGAAAGGAAGAGAGTCACACTCAAAAAAAATCTAAATAACCAATACACACACTAGCGTCTAAAGTTAGGATCACCTGAAAACACATTCATGGCCACAGGGCCACACTTACTTCTATGGACAATTCTAGACTTTGGGAGGAAACAGAAGTACCCCCATGCAAACATGGAGAGAACATGAAGACTCGCACAGAAAAAAGGCTTGCCTGGGAATGGAACCAGGAACCTTGTTACTGTGAGACGCCACCGTGCCTCCCCTACTAGACTATGATTACCAGTATTTATACTAGACCATTATTTATAGAACACTATACAGTTATGCAGCTTAGGATTTACCTTTTTTTGGTAACTTCAATAATTTATTTTAGTTATTTAACATGAAATTCAATATGACATGCATATTGACTGTATTAACTGTAGTACAGCCAAACTATAATCCCTACTTGACATTACACATCCTGTAATGTGACTATCGCATGCAATGCAATGTGGGTGCTGAAACCATATATTGTGCACCCCTCATCCAAGTAACATATTATCCCAACATCAGGAGTTATTTTAATTTATTTGGTCAGTTTTGCAATGAAACATGCCCAAAGACATGCTTATATGGATTTATATATATAGCCAATGTATACCCACTCATTCCTAATATGGGTTACACACACACACACACACACACACACACCCCTAAGGGAAATTTAGAATCACAAATCCACCTAACAAACATGTTTTTGGGCTGTGGGGGGAAAAAACAGAGTACCGGGAATAAACCCACGCGAGCATGGGGGAGAACCCTGCACGTAAAGACCTCTGCTAGGAATACAAACCTGGGACTGTTTTGCTTTGGGACTGACATGCTAATCAATAAACCACTGCCAAGAAACACTTTTAGACGACACAAAAATACAGAACAAACAGATAAAAAAAATAAATAAAAATCACACCCTTACTCCCACCGCACTTTACTTTCTGTCACCTTACTCTTTTGGTGGCTTTGCCTCTGTTAAGATGGTTATAGAGTTAGTAAAATCATTACAGACTGAGAATGTAGGAGAGAATGATGGTAGTCATGTTCGAGGCAGAAACAAAAGCTCAGATCTGAATTAACCCACTCTCAGCTTCAAAGTTTTGTTTGTTTCATTTACCAAGTCGAACCAGTGTCTAACTAACCACCGTAGCCTTGTGGCTTTCTTTTTTTTGGCACTGTATTTAAACTTTTTGCTGCATAATCACCTATTTAACGATTATCTATTTCAGGTGCTGTATTATACAAGTAATGCCGTTGTTTTCCTTCTTTTTAACGAAAACTATAAATCAATAAATCAGATAAACATCTGTTTATTTAATGGAAACTATAAAGTAATTTTCTCTAGTAATTAGTAAATAGTTATTAGTCATTAAAGCAGTTTGGCAAGTTGGACATTTAAACTATTCATTTATTCTTTTATCTTCTATACCCGCTTAATCCCTAACATAGGGTCACAGGGGTCTACTGGAGACTATTCCAGCGCACATAGTGCGAAAGGCAGGGGTACACCCTGGACAGGTCACCAGTCTATCGAGGAGCCATACATAGATGAACAAATCAGACACACTCACATTCTCTCCTATGGGCAATTTAGAGTCACCAATCAACCGAACATATATGTTTTTGGACCGTGGGAGGAAACCGGATAATCCACGCAAAAACAGGAAGAAAATGCAAACACCACACAGAACGACCCCTTGCCCGGGGACCTTCTTGCTGTGATGCAACCATGCTAACCACAATGCCACAGTGCTGCCCAGGCATGAGATCGATTTAACAATTCACCACATTGTGAAATCCATGTATTTGGGTAAAGCCTTGTTAGAGATCAAGTGCTTAGCTTCCAGCTCACAAACCCAGGCTTCTGTTTTAAATCAACTGTTACATTTTAGACAAGGTCAGCATAAAATGATGGCTCAATACGACATTTCAGGTCAAATTCCCAAGTGCTGTAATTTCATATAACCGATTACAACATGTATGCAAGTCTGTCCTTCCAGATGTGTTCCTTAATAGCTGGTATAATAAACTGAGGACTTTTAGACGTATGGATCTTAAACTAAGGCAAAATTATTTAAAATAGAATAATAAATATTTAAATAATTTACAGGTGTAATTTAGCAAAACTGAAACTTGTGGCATTTACAATATTACAGATTTAATTTATAAAGAAGAAATTTGGTACATTAAATTCATTCATTCATCTTCTATACCGACTTATTCCCAAATCCAGGGGTCATGGGGGTCTGCTGGAGCCTATCCCGGCGCACATTTGGCGAGAGGCAGGGGGTACACCCTGAACAGGTCGCCAATCCATCGCAAGGCCACAGACACACAACCACGCACACATTTACTCCTATGGGCAATTTAGAGTCACTAATCAACCTAATGCACGTTTTTTGACTGTGGGAGGAAACCGGAGTACCCAGAGAAACATGCAAACTCTGCACAGAAAGATCCCAAGCCCAGGATTCGAACCAGGACCTTCTTGTTGTGAGGCGACCGTGCTAACTACTACGCCACCATGCCGCCCTACATTAAATTCACAGCCATAGAATTCAGATTCTGCAGAAGTGGGTCAGAGGTCAACCGCAGGGAAAAGTAGATAATCCCTGAAACGTCAAATCAACAATTGAAACATTTGTCTAAGCGGCCTCTGGGGTGTGTTCATGCCACAGTTTCTTTTAATAAAAAAAGTGCCCTATAAAAGAGAGTTCAATTTATATTGGTAAACACTTTCTTTGACTCGCATATAAACATGAAAGTGACATCACAGTCCTAATCCATAGGGTTCGATATAATGTCAGTGCACCCATAATAGCTCCAACTCTTCCAGGAAGGCTCTCCAGGCTGGCTCCACTGGCTCTTAGGCTCCACGCTAATTGATCCAAAAGTTCTATTGGGTTGAGGTCAGGACTCAGGGCAGTCAAGTTTATCCACACCAGACACTGTCATCCATGGTGCACAGTCAAAGTTTAAAGAGGAAGGGGCCAGCTCCAAACTGTTCCCACAAAGTTAAGAGCATGGAAATATCCAAAACATCTTAGTATGCTGAAGGATTCAAGAGTTTCTTTTACTGGAACTAGGAAGCCAAGTCTGGCTCCTGAAAAACCACCCCACACCATAGTCCCCTCTCTACCAAACGTTACACGTGGCACCATGCAGTCAGACAAGTTCTTCTGGCAATCGGCAAACCCAGACTTGTCCATCAGATTGCCAGATGAAGAAGCACGATTATTTATTCCAGAGAACACTTTCCCCTGCTCTAGAGTCCAGTGGTGGCATGCTTTACACCACTGCGTCCGCCGCGTTCACAGTGCACCCCCTTCCTTTTGCCCATAAGAGCTAAAAATGGCTCTAGCAGAACCATGTGACCCCAAATAAGGGATTAAACAATAAGGAAAATGATTAAATGAATTGATCTTACAAAACATCCAGACAAGTGACTAGGTAAGGGATTATTTTATGGCTGCTTAAAACCATCACCATGAATATTTTTTACGTCTCTAATTTTGAACAACCAATTTAAAGAGGATACAGATCAGATTGGAGAATCAATAAGTATTTTGATGTAATTGCCTTCTTTAATCTCTTCAGACATATTAAAGCTACATTTATTTGAAATTTGAATTTTGAATAGTAGCAGAATTAATTATACTGTAGTGCTAAGCGCAGCAGAGTACTGGTCTCGCATACTGCCACCCACTAACTCTCTGCTATCAGAGAGCACAAGTGCCAATGTTGCCTCTAATCTGGTCCCTATTGTTCTATAATCTTACTGACTAATGGCACAATGCGAGCTTTGATCAGAGCCAAGCCCAGAAAACAAACATTACAGTCTTCTTGAACTTCTTGGGCACAAACCATGCCATGTACATAATTAATTGTTTTCCACAAATGAATAGAGTAAAGCAAGTAAATCTTTGTAATCTTTTACATCCGGTTAAGGCAAAAGCTCATAAATTCCTTACATTTTACATTCAAGCCTGACTGGTTATTGGAGAACAGGCTAAACTGTTATTAAACTTTCTATCAGCTCAAAAAGGCAGTTGAAAAAGGGAAGTCCTCTTGTATTGGTTGGGAACGGCAGAACTCGAGGGAACTGCCTGCTCAACACAGGTGACCTTAAGATCTGTAGGCTTCAACAAAAGAGTGAATTAAACTTCAACAGTCATTTACAGCACTCAAATCTCCAATGTGACTTAAGTCTAGCCTCTTACTCAATATGCCTATTTTCTTTTCAATGTGCATGTATTATATGTAAGATTTAAAACCTTTAAAATTAAGAGTTAAAAAAACAAAAATACAGTCTAATTACAGTGTACTTGGTTAACTTTAGGTAGCTCAGAAGATAAGACGACAAGACTGGGTTTATGAGAATGAGACTATATTTTTGATGAAATAAAGGGAACTACAGGCGAAGTGAACTACAGTTTATTTAACTGAAAAGCACAAAATGCAAATGCAAAAAATGCATTTTTTGATCAACTTGTAAAGCAGTCTTCTTGTTTCCGCATACGAAAAAAACAAAACAAAACAAGCTCTTAACGACTTCTATCTATATATATATGCACACATGCACTTAATTCAGTACAACAACTTTTCAAATGAAAAGTGTAAGGATGAAATAGGGTCACTAATAGGGCATTCAGGTTCAGTATCTTACTGTGCTGACTGAACATCCTCAGCTGTCTGACGCAGGAGTTAAATTACTGCCTCAGACAGCTGAGGATGTTTGGTCATCACAGTCAACCAAAACGAAGTGTTTGTATGACGATTTGAGATTTTAACCTGACACTTATGATTTATTACATTTATTTGATTTAGTAGTTAATAAAATGGTTTTTACAAAAAGTTCACTGAATATAGCTTAATTTCGGCAAAGAATTTACAACAGAAGAGGTGGTAGTAATAAAAGCTCTCACTGTTACATCTGCAAGTTAACAGATCAAGGAAATGCTATGAAGCACATGTCCTTGATGTGTATCAGAGTTAATTTGTTTTTTCGAAGCCATGACTGTTTCCCATTTGCTCAAGCAGCTTATCGGATTTCTGACAGGATGCAATTGGCTGTTTTTGTTTGTGCGTGAAAGTACAGTTTCGAAAAAACACTTTAAAATGAGGCATCCTCCTCCATTCTCGTTCCATCCTCTAACAAGCTGAAGAGCTAGAAAACCATGTGTGTCCATGTAAAAAGAAAGCAGAAGCAAAGCAAAGTAGCAGGAAGGAGGGAAAAGCTCGTGTGAAATAGATATAGACAGAACTGCATGATCACATATTACTATTGACCCGTATCCCATCGACTAACTGCTCCTTACTTACAACCTTAACACATCATCCCTGTCTGGCTGTGTTCAAACACTAAAGATGATTTGCAACCCCTAGTTATTAGTCTTAAAATGTTTCCCCATCTGTAATTGACCTTCGTGTTGTGTTCCACTTATTTTGTTGTGCACTTGCATGTTGCTTTGAAAATTACAAAAATGCTTAATCATGCCAAGAAAGCATGCATGAGTGAGAGTGCGCATGAGAAAGGGAGAGAGAGAGAGAGAGAGCAAAAGCAAAAGAGAAAAAGAGATGGTGAGTGGTAGCACAGAAACTAGGGTATTATAAAGAAAAGGGTTCAATTCCCAGGACAAAAAGGTTCCCACCACTGGTCCCGAATTGATCAGTTGTCTAACAGAGAATAATGTGTCACTCTGGATAGGGATGCCTGCCAAATTCTGCAAATGCTAATGTGGGGAAAGAGAAAAACAACAAAGAGGAGATAAAAGAGAAAAAAGTGTGAACTGAAAAAAAAGAGAGAAATACTGGGGACAGAAAGACAGGGAGGCCGACAGACAGAAAGAATCCCACAAAGTAAACGGATTCAAGAAAAAGGTGGGTTTCAAGCAGGGATAGATGGAAAGTAAAAAGAAAGTATATGAGTGAGGGCGAAAAATTAGAGCGAAAAGAAATGGAGAGAGGGGAGAAGTGGTTGTATGTACATTTTTTTTGGCTTGGCATCATAAGAGATGCTATCTGTTTTAACCCTTTGGTAATCTTTACAGTATAGATGTTCATGAATAGAATATAAATGTGAGATAAAGACACAGTTTTATTGTATTTTTTGGGGGTTGCTTACTGTTTAAAATTTATTCTTTTTTATTCTCTTATAATTAATACAAATGTAAAAATACTGAAGAATCTCCACAGAGATGAATGAAATCCCTGTGACAGACTGAACATCAGGGCAGATGTACTCAGGGCCCAGATGAACACCGCTCAGTTGGGTAATGCGTCTAACAGACCTGCTGTAGAGGAAACATCGCAAGGAATGTCAGGCTCTTTGGTGAGCACTTAGGGAAAAAAACAGCCAAAACCTTTCTGCAGATTTATCTGTGAGCAAATACCGACATGCAGACCAAGCGTTTGGAAAAAACGAGACAAAGACCAAGATCTCTCAGGCAACACCAACGGTGTCAACAACGACAAGCTGTTTGTTTAGCTTTTGGGCTGACATACTGACAACTAGTCTGAACACTAAAACTTGATTTGAATACAGACATGATTTGGGTAAAGTGAGGGAAAAAGTCAAATGAGGGAACTTTCACTTTTTCTTTTAGGCGAAATAAAAAAAAATCGTGTCTCCAAAGCAGAAGCAGGAAGTAAAGCATGCTGTAGATGCGGAGGCGGAGGTTATGCGCGAGTTATGACAATTACTCGTAAAGATCTCAGATATTTACCATGTGTTGTAACAAAAGGCACAGGTTGCTACCAGATTTTTTTCAGGTCACACTTACATGCAATTGCAAACTGACACACGCAGACAGAGACACACACACGTACGCACACACACACACAGAGCAGGCATTGTAACCATGCTATTTATCCTGTCCAGGTTAAAAGGGCAGGATTGTGTCTCACTTTTCCCTCCTGTCTTGCTTTTTGTCCCTGCAGAGGATTCTTACAGATGGAAAGTCAGTTAGCCCATCTAGCTGTGCTGTCCCCTCCCTTGGTACCCAACCTTTTTTTTTTCTGCATGAAGCCCTGAAAAATTCAGCAGAGTGCATGTGTGTATCTGTTCTACAGCAAAGCCTTAGCTTTCTTCATTTGTGCTGAAAAACATTTACATTTACAGCATTTGGCAGACGCCCTTGTTGAGAGCACCTTACAACTGAGCAATTGGGGGTTGAGGCCCTTGCTCAGGAGCCCAGAGTGGTGGCGCTGGGAATCGAACCCTGGTTTTTCTGGTATCAACACCACTAGGCCACCCCTTCCAAAATAAGACAAAAACCGATGAGTACAATATAAGTACACTGAAGAAATAAAAGGCTAATAGAAGAGAAAGAAAATACAATTTTTTAGTGAAGTCTAACAACTTTAATTGGTATACGTGTACATCAAGGTGCTACACATATATTGGGAGCTAAGTGTTCAGACAGTCATGTGTAAAATGAATGACAGGTCTAATTGAAGATATTGGGTACAATTGAGCGAGGAAAACTCTAAAAGACCAGATCACTGATTAAAATATGAAAGGATTTTGTAACTTTGTGATTCCACCGTAAATTCTCACCCATGTCTGGCCCCATCACTACAGCCTGTATGCTCATTAGAGTTACTAATAGACACAACATATATAATATCACCTTACACTTACTTGTTTCAGCAGCTTAAATGCCAAGAAGCTTTTGTACATATTGATTTAATGGGGGGGCGGTGCGGTGGCGTAGTGGTTAGCACGGTCGCCTCACAACAAGAAGGTCCT
>JAOTQW010000008.1:1945448-1956119 GCA_026260075.1 Sisor rabdophorus
CACACACTCACACATTCACTCCAATTTAGAGTCACCAATCAACCTAATGCACATGTTCTTGGACTGTTGGAGAAAACCAGAGTACCGGGAAAAAACCTGAGAACATGCAAACTCCGCACAGAAACAACTCCGCACAGATTCAAACACAGAATCTTCTTGTTGTGAGTCGACCATGCTAACCACTACGCCACCGTGCCGCCCTGTACAAAACTTTTACTTTTTTTTTTACTTTCTTCTTTAATTTGGAACACTATTTTTATTGTCCACTGTTATGCTAGAGTTTGTATAGTCAAAACAGTCAAACAGTATGTCCTTGCATCTAATATTGTTTAGAAATGAAATTTTAATTGTAGCTTGTAGCTTTAATTGTACATTAGTTGATGCACTAATTAGCTAACATCATTCGCTTACTGCATTGTCACAGGGTCTTTATGCCTTAAACAGACACTCCGGTTTCCTAAAGTCTGCAACAGATACCGGAGATGCAGTTGGGATCAGGCTGCCTTGGATACTGCCTTGGATAGAAACTAAACACCAGCAGGTGCATTTCTGAGCTGTTTAGCACTCTAGCACCAAGGGTTAAAAGCAAGACTGGCGTCTAAGCAACAGCAACAACTAAAATAATGAAAGCTGTTTGATGACTGCGTGAAAATCAGCCAATCAAGAGGAAGTGAAAATAACCATGCAAAAAGAAATGCAGTTGAACCTGGACACAATGAAGCAAAAGTAATCGTGTTGTGAACTGCATTATATGTTACAGTTTTTTTCCTTCTACCTCATTCTTCATTCTTTCCTTACCATTTAAAAAAAATCTGTCCCATATGTGACCGTACCGCACCCTCAGGGCTCTGCCTTGAAATTCCAGCAGTCCACCATGAACAGAACTTGTCTATACAATATTTAACGGGTAAAAAAAAACCCTACTCTATTACAAGATATTAACAACGCATCAGTTATAGTTGCTGCTACAAGTTACTACAGACTGCTTGGAGCCACATGAGACTCCATGTAGCTGCTGCCACAGTCAATAGCTGTGCTCAAACTTCCGGTCTTTGTAGAGTAAAAATCTTTTATTAGGCTCCTGAGACTAATTAGGTGAATTAGGGCGCATGTGAACATGGGGCAAGGGGTTATCGTAGTCGTTAGAAGCAGCAGATTAACAACATGTCAGAGTCGAGTATTTCAATCAAATGTCTTTTCATTTAAAATAGTGTGTGTGTGTATGTATATATATATATATATATATATATATATATATATACACACACAGACATTTGGGAGATTCACTAGCATTCCTTTAGACTTTATGACGTCTCGGTACAAACTGCACGCTTGCTGCTTGTTAAATGTTAGCTGTGCAAGCACTAACTTGCTTGTCTTTTTTTTGTAGAAAAGTATTTTGCAGGTGACGTGGATTTTCTTTTTGGGGGGTTGGGAGGTATGGCAGACAGATAAACTGAAAATACTCTGACTTAAAAATCAAAAGTCTGCTTGCTTTCAGATTTGGCGATGTGACTTTTAAAAGAATACGTTTTCGTATGTAGATAAATTGGTGGCTGCTCTCATATCTCAGAGTTCCTTATCTGTCTTCATACTTCACATTCTCTGGTTACCGGTTCTCTACCACAATGGAGGTTGGACTTCCTGAACCTTTTAGATGGGTGTTTACCTGAAGACTCAAACCTTACTCTTGACTAAACCATGAATGTGTTAGCAAAATTTTGTTACAACACCTGATAAATCCATAACAAATAAGCATCACGGTACCTTTCTGTAAATGAATGATATCCGGAAAGTTGGATAACAAGCCCTGGTACAGCGAGAGTTTATCCAGCATGTGGAACAAGTCGTATTTGGGCTGCTCTGCAAACATCTCCCCAATGTTCTCATACGTCCGTCCAGTGTGCGAGATGGCGTTGTTCAGGGCATCGCAGCTGTACGGAGGGTCCAGCATAAACGCCTGGCTTATGGACTGGAACGCGTTCCCCAAGCGCTGAAATTCCTTCCGAAAGCCCCCGAGATGCTTGCGGACGAGCTCTGAAGCTACGTGAGTCAGCTGCATGACGCTGTCATCCATTTTTTTGGCAAAGGCCTTGAAGGTATCAATGCGCTCCTCAACGTCTTGCAGGTCTTGATGCTCTTTAGGGATGTGAAGAGTGAGCATAAAGTGAGCACCGACAAGCTCGTCCTTCTCAGCGCGACGCTTTCCTAGTTTCCACTGCTTGTCATCCACACACATAAGGAAATGTTCAAAGCCCTCGTACTGAGACAAAACCGGGTGACTAGTCATGTGATCCATCCACAGTATGAGCCGACGCTTTCTTTTTTCAATAAAGTCTTCCTCAAAGCGTCCAGTGGCTTGTTTCTCTGGGAGGTGAGGTACAGAAATGACAGTAAATTTGTGCAAAAGGCGATTGTAGAGCCAGTCAAAGTGCTTGTAACGGCGATAAACAGGCCTGCCAGTGTGGCTGGGGGTGACTCTGTAGGAAATGTAACTCTTAATGCCCTTGAACTTAGTCTGTTTGGTGGGATCTTCGATGGAGCAGATGAAAGGCTGAGGACTCTCCTTCCACTGAGGTCCACGCGTGCCCATTTCGATAACGTACGACTCTGCTATCTTTGCCATCATGGGCACGTCTCCGAGCACAAAGGCCTCGACGCCCGAGCGCACGAAACTGGAAAAGCGATTGAGGTTGCGACCCACCATGCTGCCTTTCCTGGAACTGGAGATACTGTCCTGACGCTCTACATGGGGTCTAGAGCGGTATTGCACATTGGGATTAGAGTAGGGGCTCTGCTGCGCATGGCCGTTGGCACCCACTGCCCGACGAGCGTCTTCGTCCTCGACTACAGTCGAGTTGTCATCCCAGTCGTCCCAGTCATCGTCATCATCGTCGTAATCAGTGGTGTTGGTACTGGGGTTAAAGAAGGGCTCTTTGCCAGGGGAGCCTGCTGGGCTCAGAGAATAGTCTGTCAGGTTCGAGTTGGAACGTGGCCGAATGATCTCCACATATGAGGCAGGGAATAGACCCCTCTCTCCACGGCTGTTTTCACCCTGCAACCAACCGTCCACAGAGTTCTCGTCAAAAATCACCAGCTCCTCGTTCTCCTGTATGCTGATCTCCTCTTTATTCTCACTCTGAAAAGTGTAAAGTGCTACAGCTTTCAGTGACATTGTGACCCCTGGTGTGGTACCGGGTAAAAAGATGTACGAGATCCTATTGAGCCGGTTTGGTTTGAGTTTTACTCATCCACCACGAGTTAGCCACATCGGGCTGAGAAAAACACACTACACAGTTATCTCAAAGTTGCATCACATCTCTGTGCTCCAATTCACGAGAGCAGTACAGCAAAACAAAAGAAACTGACCGAAATCTGTGGATCCAGAGAAGATGTTTGGATGATCAGGACCGAAAATTGAACACGTGGTTATTATGCGATTAATAGTTTAACGAGGAAAACAAACAAACGAAAGAACAAACAAAAATCGACGCAACCCTACATTTCTATACTCGTAGACGTAAAACAGTCGTTTTTGAGATTAAAATTTCTCATTCCAAGTGTTCACACTTTTATCCTAACAATAAAATATTCGAGGTCAAAAGTCGGAGTTGTGTGTTTTGTTCCAGAAGATGAATGTAAACGCCGGCTAACTCACAAAGTGCATTTCTAGCTGGAGGAGTGCGCTTATAAAGTCCTGCCGTGCGCGGCGTCCGATCATGATGAGCGGGGGGGGGAAAGCGAGGAAAAAAATTAAAACATTGTCATAATATAAAATACTGTCCAAAAAATAAAACCAGCAGGAGAGTCGACGAAAATGATAACGGCGGTTGTGATAAACGCGTCCTAGCGCATTCTGCACTCATTCCGTCACCGCTCCACAACTCAGTCTTAACACAATAACAAGCAGGCGGCAAAAGCTAAACGGAGGTAATGTTACAGCGCGGCCAACTTCTCGAGTTTAACTAAAAATGTAATCCCAATCTTTCCATGACGTGAGACGGCGACAATGAATTAAGGAAAGTTTTTGGTGGGTTATTTAGCTCCTAGTTTATTAGGCGAATGATGGGATTGTTTTAACTCTCTGTCGCCGTCAAGTGGATAATCGTGTGTAATTTAGATATAGGAAAGCAAACAAACGATGTAAAATAAATCATCGTTATACCTATTCACACAACAGCTTCTATAGTTGTTTTTAATTTGAAGAAAAAACAATTACTTTTTACGCTTTGCAACATTCCAGTAATCGAATAAAGCAGCGCGTAAACTCCGGAAATTGTTTAGTCGTCCAACAAAAAAGATGGCGACCTACATGACGTAGAGTAATTTCCAAAATGGCGGCTTGCTTTCCTCAAAGCGCGCTGCGCACAGTGTAGTCCTTAGTAACGGTGAATAGTGCTGTTTAAAACACGACAGTAAATACGGATTAAAAACGTAGCCGGAAAAGCTAGCAGCGTTTCCACATTTGTAGCGTCTCTAAACACCCACACCAACAGGTTTTTTTCTGATTTCTTTATTATATATTGTGAAATGTTTTTGTGTAGCGTTCCCAGCTACGTCTGTTAGCATTCTCTGTGTTCTGTTTTTAGCTGTCACTGGAATGTTAGCTAGGATTAGGGAACTATTTGAAGTGTAGTAATGAATGGAAGATGAAGCAAAAGTGTTTAAATGTATATTATAGGTTTTTTAAATGCCAGGAGCAATGGTTACTTTTGAGATGATGCCGGTTAAAATCCGACGTCTACCAGCAAAACTTTAAAGTGTCTGATTCATAAATAATAGCACACTATTTATTTATTTTGTCTCTCTCTCTTTTTTTGGCAACTACATGGACGCCTCACAGCAAGAAGGTTCCAGGTTCGGTTCCCGGGCACAGGGTCTATTCTGTGCCAAGTTTGCATGTTCTCCCCGCGCTTGCGTTAGTTTTCTCCGGGTACTTCGTTTTTTACTCACAGTCCAAAAACATGTACATTAGGTTGAGTCTAAATTGCTCATAGGTGTGGGTGTGTGTGGTTGTTCGTCTTGCGTGGCCCTGTGATGGACTGGCGACCCAGCCAGGGTGTACACCTGCCTTTCGCCCTATGTGCGTTGGGATAGGCTCCAGCAGACCCCAGTGACCTGAATTTAGGTGATATCTGGGTATAGAAGATGAATGAATAAATGTCCCTGTGCAAAAAGTCCATAAGCTTATGCTTTTAATTACTAATCTGGAATGAAAGCCACATTTAACATCAACACTTGTTTTTTTTCCTTTTAATTGAAAAAAAAATTACCACCAGCTTGCCTGTATAAATGTGTTTAGAAAATACTGATACTGACCTATTTCTAGGTTTAAGATGGATGTCCTGGCTGAGACCCTGTCCTGTAGCTTCACTATAACCAAAGAAGAAAACAGCACCTCTGCCCCGCATCCTCGCCTGACTCAGTACAAAAGCAAACACAGCGCGCTGGACCAGAATGAGCGACGGATGAAATTTCTGCAAGAGCAAAAAAAGTGAGGAACCTTGATGGTTTTCTCAATGGAGTTTGAAACCAAATGCATGTATTGATAAAAGTCCTATCAAAAAGAAAAAGGACATACATTTTTTACAAATCCTGTGCTGTTTGTGCTCCTGAGTCAACTTAAGTTTCTGTTTTAGGAGTGTAACTAATGAGTAATTCAGCAGTCTGACTATCTGCTATAGGACCACCCGTAGTGATGTTTTTCTTCCGTCTTATTTAGAAAACAGTAGAGTGACTAGAGAGTGATAGGTTGTGTATAGCAATTCTAAACAGTCGAATCGAAAGCATGAAGATTGTCTTTCGTTAAACATCTACGAAGCACCCTATTAGTCTGTGAGTACAGATCCTAAGATAACGAGCTTTAATCTGCAGATATAATGGTCGAATTGTCTGTGATAGATTTGCTATTTATTGACATTAAATAATGATTTCCTAATGTGTTTTTTAATAGGAAAAGGCTTAACTATGTAAATCATGCCCGCCGTTTGGCAGACGGGGATTGGACAGGGGCAGACAGTGAGGAAGAGGAGGAGAAACAAAAAAGTCAGCTGCAGAATGAAGTGGACGAAGAAAAGATGGAGGTCGAGCAGCGCAAGTTGCCAAGGCACTACGCCAACCAGGTTATAACACACTGGGCATGCAGACATTCTGTGCAATACTGATTTGCCTTGTCAATTTTTTTTTTGTTCAGATTTTTGTGTATGTGTAAATACAGACCTGTGTTTAAACTCTCCTTACAGCTAATGTTATCGGAGTGGTTAGTGGACATCCCTGCTGAGCTCAGTACTGATTGGCTGCTTGTGGTGTGTCCTGTGGGAAAGCGCTCACTCGTCATTGCATCTATGGTTGGATTATAAACAATTATACTTATCTGATACAATAGCTTATGCATAAAAGTGTGCTGATGTGCTGCATTTTCTTTCTTTCTGTCTTTTTTGCCTTTAATTCTCCTAAGCTTGGTTTCTGTGTTCATTTCTGTTTTTTGGCTTTTATTATGTCTTTTTCTTTCTCTCTTTGGCTGCATTTCTGCCTTTTCTATGTTTGTTTTTCTTTCTGCCTTTCCATAAAGGCCAAATCACTAAAAGCATGATTATTGTTCCATATGTCCACTGTTCCACTTACTGTTTAATTGGTCGGGAAACATTAACCTAAAAATTTCCTTGCAAACAGAATTCAAATGACAGAATATCATGATGTCGTGTCTAACAGGAAACGGATCTAGGACACAAATGTGCTTTACAAGGTCCTTAGAAAATATGTTAAGATGGACAGGTCACAGAAGTGGTTTAGGATTTCCTCATGACTGAGCATGTAGTTATGCTATTATCGTTTTCCCCCAGAAACAGTGCATACAAAAGTTTAATTAACCCTTTACTTAAAGCAACTTTACACATTGTTTCACTTATACATGAATAAAAATCCCATGTTTATTACAGCCACAATTCTTGTAGCTACTTTATCTGTTTGGAAATTTTTAAATGGAAATCCGAGAACCCATAGGAACCCATGTACATGCACAGACAGCACCGCATGCTTCATGCTTTCTGGAAATCACAGAAAATGTTGCTAAAACCTTTTTTGCAAATATATTTTTATATCTCAATTTGTTTATTTTCCTTAACAGGGTTGCACTTCGTCATATACTAAAAGTGGCTACTGCGTGAACCGTTTCCCTTCTTTGCTACCAGGAGGAAACAGACACAACTCAGCCATGGGCAAAGGTTTGTATTACTTGACCTTAACAGTTTTTCACATATCAAAAATATACCCTGTAAACATGTCATATGCTAATTAGTTATTTGCTACTTTTAGATTACACCATCCTAGACTGCATTTACAGTGATGTGGATAGGACGTACTACATCTTGGATGTGATGTGCTGGAGAGGGCATCCTGTCTATGACTGTTCAGTAAGTCGGTAGTGCGGTTGCTTGCAGTTTAAAGTGGGTCTTATAGCCCTAGTAGCTACTAACTAACTAATTGATCATGAAGTAATGTAAACAGCACACATACCTGGCAACCAAATAACAGTTACTGTATTCACATTATTAATTACAGACTGAGTTCCGGTTCTACTGGCTGCAGTCGAAGGTTGAGGAGGTAGATGGACTGTCCGAGATTTGCAAGCGAAACCCTGTAAGTAAGCAGTGCTGAAGATGATATTATAGCATTAATAGTATTAAATGTGGGTTTATTAAATTATCAATCGCATTTGTTTGCAGTTCCGTTTTGTGAGTCTGAACAGCATCAGCTGTACAACAGAGTCTATTCAAAAGGCTCTGGCACACGACTACAGATTCAACGTAAGCGCTGTGGAATTTTGTATTTATACATATAAATGAAAGGTTTCTCTACCTTTTAAAGGAATATTTAGTCGATTTAAATGCTTATACTCACTGACATTACATTTTCTGCACTATAATCTTATTTACCTACTTTGCATTATTTGAATTATGCTTATGGAATATTTACTATAGTTAAATGTTGTGTAATTAATTATTAAGTATAATAACTGTGTTTATCAAATGAATCCTACACCTCCAGGTGGATGGGCTCCTGTTCTACCACCAAGAGACTCACTACACCCCGGGCAGCACGCCGCTGGTGGGATGGCTTAGACCTTACATGGTGCAAGACATCTTGGGTATTGAGGTACCACACTGCCCCCTCACCGCCAAACCGGAATATGCTGTACACCAGATGCAGCAGATCCTAGAGCACAAGAAGCCATCCAGCCAGGTTCGACCAGCCGATCACAACGGACGGTACGAGCTGGAGCATCTGTCCACTCCAGAGGCACAAATAGGAAGTAGTAACCAAAGGGAAAGCATGGAGAGCTGACTGCTAGCAGCTAAACAGCTACTAAGAAATTCACATTTTTCACTGTCACTGGGCGCTGAAGTTTCTTCAGTGTTTTAGATCAGCAGGGATAATTTTTATGGCTTTAAACATGACAACGATGTAATGAATTTGGCATTTGATGCCATTGGAGAAACTTCCTATACTGTTTTGGACAACAATTTAAAATTTTAGCCTTTTTGTCTTAGTCTTCACTGTTAGCTAAATCTGTTCACATTGCCTCAACAATATTATGAAATTGATTATTCACACACCAGGATGACAGGAAGAAGCAAAGAAAATCTGTCTTGGTTTTCAGCTGCACGCTTAAATAGTATACCCGGTTCTGTGTGCATGTGATTTCCTTCCTGTAATACTAATTTGTTGCGAACATTTTAAAATTTAAACTGACCTGTTTCAACAAGTATTTTTAATGCTATATTAATAAATGTATGTTATTTTAGCCATATTGGATATTTCTGGACACGCTTTTTTTTTTGAATGTTTTACTCTTTTATTAAAATATGCTTGATCTAAATGCTTGTGCAGGTTCTTTAGGTAGATTTAAATGACTGAATGAATAAAATCTGAAGCTAAACTTGCACAGATTCTGTGAGGTAAGAAATAAAGTAAAACTCTCAACTATTTTAAGTGACAACTGGTAGTTTCCAGCTTGACAATGACCTTGTGCACAAAAGTTCTGATCTCAATAAAGACTTGGTGTAGATGAACCAGACAGTCCTGTACAGAAGCCTGACTCTGACTCAACCCTATTGAACGTCTTGGATGAACTGGAACAACGAATGAACCCCAGACCTCACATTTCTCAACATTAATGTCTGTTCTCATTAATACTATTGTAACCGAATAAACACAAAACCACACAATACAATCTAGTGAAAAGACATGTGGAGGTTATTATAGGAGGAGTAGTAAGACTAAATCTCAAATAAAATGTTTAAATATACATATGATACTCCGCTTCCCTCCCAAAAACATGTACATTAGGTCGATTTGTGATTCTAAATTGCCCATAGGAGTGAGTGTTTGTGGTTGTTCATCTATGTGTGGCCCTGCAATGGACTGGCGACATATCCAGGATGTACTCTTGCCACATGACTATGTGCGCTGGGATAGGCTCCTTTCCTGACCTTTCCTCTGTGACTCTGATCTAGGGAATAAATAGTTATAGAAAATGAATAAATAAATGAATGTTACGTTTCAATAATTGCAGGAATCAGATGAAATAACGTTGGTAGCCAATCAAGTATCTGATTTATCAATTTTTTTTAAATAAAGCAAAATGTCATTTATTTAAATGATGTAAATGGAACTGGTGTTCTTGGAAAGTAACTCATGACTAATAACCAAAACCACATGTACCTTACATCATCCTGTCTGAGCTAAACCTAACCTGCTTCTGTGTTACTGTTGTTTCTTAAATGTTTCTGTGGTTAACCTGACATTCTTCTGTTTTATTTGCTTCTTACTGCTACATCATTTTAATCTAAGAGATAAAAATAACCAGCTATTTTTAGCCTGTAGTAAGATGGAAAAAGTGTTTATCCGAAACAATATATAAAATCCTCATTTGTAACACTTATCACCACCCTACACAACACTATTTCACTATGTTATATTCCACCAATGGTACTTTATCACAGATAATTTCAGAATCACAGATTCACTTTCTGGGCAGCACGGTGGCTTAATGGTTAGCACTGTTGGCTCTTAGCAATAAAGCCCTGGTCCAATTCCAGAGCAAACTCTCTGCGGAGTTTGCATGTTCTCCCTGCGCTTGCGTGGGTTTCCTCTGGGTACTCCGGTTTCCTCCCACAGTCCAAAAAACGTGCAAAGTTGATTGGTGATTCGAAATTGTCCATAGGAGTGAATGTGAGTGTGTTTGGCCCTGCGATGGATTGGCGACCTGTCCAGGGTGTGCCCTGATTGATAATTCTAATAGCCCATAGGAGTAAGTGTGTGTGTTTAACTGGCAACATCCCCAGGGTGTACCCCTCTTGCCTCTGGCCTTTAGAGCGCTGAGATAGGCTCCTGTGACCCCGGATTAGGAAATAAGCAGGTTTAAAAGATAAATTAATAAATATTCATTCTTTCATTCATCATCATCTTCTATACCCAATTATTCCTCATTTCTTATCTCAGCGCAAATAAAGCGAGAGGCAGATACACACCCTGATCAGTTCACCGGGCGGCGCGGTGGCGCAGTGGTTAGCCTCACAACAAGAAGGTCCTGGATTCGAATCCCGGGCTTGGGGCCTTTCTGTGCGGAGTTTGCATGTTCTCCCCGCGCTTGCGTGGGTTTCCTCCGGG
>JAOTQW010000008.1:1956219-1974674 GCA_026260075.1 Sisor rabdophorus
ATCAATTTTGAAGCACTTTTGTACGTCGCTCTGGATAAGAGCGTCTGCTAAATGCAGTAAATGTAAATTAAAGATACTGCTGCTAATAAAAGCTCTAAAGCCGTTAATCAGTAAAGCATCGCACTGCCACACGATTAGATTGTACCACTGAACATATATGTTAATTTTTTTTACTCATGGTCTCTAAGAAAATGTAGGACAGCAGGCTTTCCTTTTTCCCCCCCAAGTAGCCTGCTGGAGAAGTTAGATAATTAATTATAATGTTTTCAGCATTATGATGGATTTATTCATTTATCTTCTATACCCAGTTATTCTCTAACTTTGGGTCCCAGGGGTCTGCTGAAGCCTAGTGCACATAGTGTGAGAGGCAGGTGTATACCCTGTACCGGTCGTCAGTCCATCGCAGGGTCACACATAGCTGAACAACCACTCGCACTCACTCGTATGGGAAATTTAGAGTCACTAATGTTTTTGGACTGTGGAAGGAAACTGGAGAACCCAGAGTAAACCCTTGCTGTGAGGTGAACTGCAAACCACTACACCACGTCAGAATGCAAATGACTATAGTAAATCACTTGTTGACAAAAAGATATATCCCAAAGCAAATATCCCAGACTTCATCTGTACCTCTTTAATCTTAGATATGTGTGTGTGTGTGTGTGTGGACATAGTAGTGTTCAGGAAGTGACGGAACATAGTTAAAGTGTATTAGCAGTAAATCTTTTAACTTTTTTTCTACTTTCCAACCCACATGGATATCTGATCCTTTGCAGTAAGCTAATCTCAGCCCACTCGCCCCACACACGCACACGCACACACACACACACACACAATGCACACTGATCTGTTTAGGCCTCCGTCAGTAATACTATAAACAGCAAAGAATGCAGTTGCTCTTGACAGAGGCGGTTGTAAATGTTCGGCCAGTTCTGTTGCTATAAAGTGAAATAGAAGTGGACTGACCGTGTTGTTGTCTGGTGATGTGCTGTAGACTCTTAACACATCTATCATCTGTTGATGTCCCACCAGCCATTCCATTTTCTGTTCTCTAATTGTTTTATTGAACGACTAGGCAGAGAAAACTAATGCTACACTTTTAGTTCTGTGCGTGTACGCACGCATGTATGCGTGTACGCACGCACGCATGTAGGCGTGTACGCACGCATGTAGGCGTGTACGCACGCACGCAGGCGTGTACGCACGTGTACGTGTGTGTACGTGTACGCACGTGTACGTGTGTGTACGTGTACGCACGTGTGGGTGTGTACGTACACGAGTGTGTACGCGCGTGTACGTACGTGTCTGGTGTACGCACGTGTACGCGTGTACGTACACGAGTGTGTACGCGCGTGTACGTACGTGTACGCGCGTGTACGCGCGTGTACGCATGCGTGTACGCGTGCGTGCGTGCGTGCGTGCGTGCGTGCGTGCGTGCGTGTGTGTGTGTATGGGCATGAGCCATCTTCCAGAACAGTGAAAGAGCTGACGGTTGATTCTGCTGCATCTCCTGTTTTATAATCACAGCACAGATCACCAGCTCCTCAGAGACCGCAACAAAAGGCTTCTTTCAGAAAAACCCAACTGATGATGCTGTTGATGAGCCGGTTATCTTACTCACATGAGCAGTGTTAATCCTGGCTTAACATGAATCCATGGCTAAAGGGGGTTTGGCCCAGCTGCGGTGATTGCACATTGCGCATTGGGGCCGATATGTGGAGAACCGCTAGAATCAGCCATACAACAAATTCATAAATTTTAACTCCATATATTTTTTTAATTATTTTTTTTAATAATACCGCTGCAATATAGCTTACCGATAGATTTTGTACACATTTGGGGCATAACTTCTATAGAGAGACTATGCTGCATTTAACATTAAATTACATGGCTTTTAAATGAATTATGCTGCATTTAACATTGAATTACATGGCTTTAAAAACCAAGTATTTCAACCTGAGCGGACCTTTTTGGTAAACTTGCATGCTAAAATAGTTTTCATTTGATTTGAGAAGCGCATTAAGCCGCATTAATTGACCATCTCCTGATCCTCTGGAACAACAAAAGCTCTGGGTTCTAAGTCATAAGTTATAACATATACAAGGATACCTGCAGTAACCTAAAATAGGTAGCAGCAACTCACCTGCCAATTTGACCCCCCCATATTAACATGAATTACTGTCGCTAAATTCACAAGAGCATTAAAAATGGCAGGGTATTACAGTCACAAGCTTGTAATTGTTTATTTATCATACAGTTGTGTTTCTGAGCTCTTGATCTGCTTGCTTATTTAAGCATGGGACCAGGCATCGATGATGCGGGGTACATCACATAATTTTTAGGCAGATCTAGGCAAAATGCAGATCTAGTGCTGACATTTTGCATAGTGCTACAGTAAACCAAAAACGCATATCTTCCATCTCCTTTTTTTCTTTTTCTTTTATTGGCGTGTGTTGTTTAAGTGCATGACCTTTTGTATAGTGCCACCCACTTCACCTAAGGAGAATGTTGTGGTTTGTTCTAAATAAACAAGTTAAAAATACAGGACGAAAAACAGGTCAACTTGTATGTGTACTATGGCTGACCCTGTGCCTGGATTTCAACTTGCTAGGCTGGGGTATGTGCAATGAATGTGTGACACAAAAAATTTAAGGAGATTTTATGACAGGGTCGGTGGATAGATCCTGTCTCGCAGCGCTTTCATTATTGCATAATTCAAGTCTTACTAAATCTTGAATTATTTTATTTTATGTGTGTTGTGACTCATTTTGGCACAAATCTGTGAAGAAAAAAATGCTAAATTTTAACAGAAAACTCTCCATTGTTGAGTTTACTTGACTTGTTAGAAGTAAGCATTTTTTTTTAGCTTATTGTCGATTGCATTGTACAGTTATCTGCATACCTTGTGTTACTGATGTGTTTTCAGGCCACAAACCAGTTCCTGGAGGAGATCAATAAATGGACCAGTCAGCATGGAGTCTCTCCCCTAACCTGGGACGTGGCCGTGAAGTTCCTCATGGCACGAAAGTTTGATGTCCTTCGGGCCATAGAACTCTTTCACAGCTACAGGGTATGTCCACACCACCTTTTACGATGTCCTGCAGTAGTCAAACTCCCTTTTATAGAAATAGCAAAGTAATTTTAGTAACTTGGAGAAAATTATTTTATTATTAAGAGACAAAGAAAGCCAAAATAAAAAGTAAACTGATGCCACCGTTACATGTTCTTCATATATCGTTAATGAGCACAGTAATTACTTATGGGGCATGAGACTTAGAGGGGAAAAAAGAGATTTCCTATGCACCGCCTCAGTGATTCCCTTGAATGGTGTCTTTGGTAATTAAAACTGTGTGATGGTGGCTTGCATGAATCAGCTTAGATTTGAAAAAGAATAATCGAGAGGAGAAGTGGAAAAAGGGCGGGGATTAAAGGAGAAGAAGTAAAAAGAACAGAAGAGCAAGGACAAGGGAAAAAACATGAACAAGAAAAAAAAGTGTGCGCCACTAACGCTTTATGCTAACAGCCCATAATGGAACTGCATAAAACATAAACAAATTTATATGTTGCTAAACAATTAAAACAAGCTGGGAGAACATGATAAATTACAGATTTTCCTAAATAACTATCTGTCTATCTTTGATAAAATATTCAGTGGTGAAGTGTGACCACTGTGACCATAAAGTGGTGAAAGGCAAAAAAAAATTGTGTGGAGTAAAACTACATGTACATATAGTCCGATTTGATGACCCGCTTACATCTTTTAAAACTGACCTGTAGTCAAAATCTGCATTACCACTATACATGGCAAAACAACCCAAAGCAGACGTACTGAAAAGAAAGTTAAAAAAAAGAAAGGCAACTTAATCTATAGACACAATGGACGGCGATGAAATGATTATGATGATTAAGTTACTTCTGCTTCAAAACTAGGTTTTCTTTAAGTGGGGACAAAGAGGAGAGCTACAATTCTACAGAAAAAGGAGCCCTAGAATCCTTGTTGTAGCCTGACCGAATGTAGCATCGATCCCCAAGTTTTATATCTCCTAATACGACTCGCATTGACCAGTGAAAATCTGATCTGTCTGCTTACATCGCAGAATGTAATGCATGGAGCCTATTTATATTCTATTTGTTATACATATGAATTCATTTTCTTTTTTCCCTGCTTACACATTTGTTGGCCACATCCCAACTGTGCCAGATTAGAGAGAAAAGTTTTTGGGTCACTTGATACATGCAGTGTAAATGTGGAGCTAGTGAGGGGAAGAGATGGAAAATGAAAATCTAAAGCAGAGCTGGAGTGGAGTTCTAATCGAATGCATTAAGAACAGTGGACATTTTTGTTTTCCAAATGGGCTTACATATGTTGACTAGTTGTCCTTACTCTGACCACGTTTCTTCACTGAAGCAAATGTTTGACTTCCTCTTTTTTTTGTCAGATGGAGTTAAAACCCAATTTTGGCATAATTATAAGCAAAACTGTAATGCCTAATGGAAAGAAACAGTTCTCACTGTTACTGATGGAATTGATTTGCCTATACAGGCTATTCTACTAAACCCTTCATGATTTATTCATCATGAAATGACAGAGCTGTTTATTTTGTTTCCATGTAGTGCTATTAAACCAGAGAGGTTTTGATGCAGGGGAAGAAAGCACAAGCAAATCATAATCGAATCAGCATTAGTTTCAATAAAATGGAAACAAAGAAAATCTGTTGGAAATTTTCCCAGAAGACCAGAACAAATAATGAAAGCATCAGATAATAACATCAGAACATGCTGTAGTCGTCGAGCTTAATAAAGACTTGTTATACATTTGTTTCGTATAGACATTAGGTGGTGTCTTTGTGTGTTGGCTTCAAATGATAGGTTAGAGGTGATAGGTTAGCAGGGCTTCCTTTTAACTAACTGATTGGAGCTCGACAGACCTAACTAGGTTACGTTCAACTTATGTGCAAAAATGTCCTGCATAATGTCTTAAACAAGATGGATAAATGGATGGATTTCTGTGTTCATAGATATTGAGATATGGATGAATGATTAAATACATGTTGTGATAAATGAAGGGTTGGATATAGTGTGTGTATTGAGATATGGATATATACATATATAAATTTTAAAACACTATGTGGCGACCTTTCCCATGTTGCCACTTCTTCTGTATAAGAAATAGATTGTTATAAATCTGTGTGTGATCAGATACTGAACAGATGGTAACGGAGTGTGTGGGCTGAAGACTTCTGCTGGAAAGAGAAATAAACTTAAAAGAAAAAAAAACATGATCTCATACGGTTTTCTTTACTCTTTTTATGGTTTTGAGATTTTATACGTGTTGTATTTGTGCTTTTATGTTTTAATTAGTCATTTCCAGTTCTAGTTTAGCTTGTATTAGCTTGGAGTTAACTTCCCTGGTGAAGTTTCCTTTTTTTCCCCTCTAAATATTAAATAATGTGTGATCTCAATTATCACAGAGGGGTTTTGTTAATCATTAGCACCATGATGTAGTTGGAACAAAATGCATTAACAATATACTAATAGCACATAACGCATTTAAATCTGATTTACAAAACACCCCAGAATAGAGATGTGAACACTGATTAAAGCTTTAATGCTCTTTCAGGAGACACGTTTGAGGGAGGGCATTGTTAAGCTACAGCCCCAGGAAGAGCCTCTCCGTTCTGAGCTCCTTAGTGGCAAATTCACTATCTTGGTAAGTTTTACTTGTTCAAACCGCTAGATTTTACCACCCTTTTCAATTTTTTTTGTTGGTATTCCCAAATCCACCTTTTCCACCATGCTAGCATAACTCTTTAATTGTTGTATACTGTTAGCAATGTTGCTGATATGTTTTTTAACTGCACAATTGCACTTCTTAACCATATGAATTTTATAACATGTTTACATTTAAGGCATTTGGCAGGCATACTTATCCAAAGCAACTTATTGTCTTTATTCAACTGAGCAATTTAGGGTTTAGAGTCTTGCTAAAGGGCCCAGCAGTGGTAACATGGTGGTGCTGGGAATTAAACTCTGATCCTTCAATCAGCTATCCAGCATCTTAACCACTACACTACCATTTCTCCACTTCATAGAAGTATAATATTAACAATTTAGCTCTCCAGTGTTGCTAAATTCATTGATTAATTTATTTTTCCCTTGTAACCAAAACTACTGGTTCAGTCCTTAGGGGAAAAAATGTAATGTTCTAATAATTTTAGCTGACTTTATATGATTGTATGTACATTAGTAGAAGTAGGTTGATAAAGTTATTTTCCAAAATTGTGTGGTCATCAGAGAATCACAAACACATGTGATTTCAAACATGTTATTCCTATTTTGCTATTTGATGAAGCTCCACCCTTCTAGTAAGACTTTCCACTACAGTGTGAAGCTTGGATGTAAGCTATGTCTTTAATCAGCTACCAGCTAAATATTAGTCTAATTTTTAATATTATTACTTATATTAATTAAGTAATATTACTAATGTCGGATAAGGAGGTTATCCCAAAGGTGGTTGGTGCTGTTAAGATCAGGACTTTGCAATGAACACTTTTTATTCACTCTAATAATAACATTCATGTCATAATAGAACTCAGGGTCATTGTTATGCTAAAAACAATGTTAGTCTTTTAGTTCCTGTAAAGGAATAATATAACTCGACAAGATACAAAATCATTCTAGACAACTGTGTGCTTCCATATTTGTAGCAACACTATAGCGAGGAGCCATATATGGATCTACTTCAATTTAATTGAGTATAAATCCTATGTCCTGGCTTGCTGTAAAACCGTTCTAACCTATCATAATGTATATAATTGTGTGCTATACTAAATATCAAGTTCAGATGTCTTAAAATTTTAAAATACTCTTCACAAGGAACAACACCACTATACATTTTTCTTTAACACTGGCCCTCCAATAGAACCATCTAAAGCCTCAATGCTTGGTGTCGATATAAAATACATACACTATTGGTTTTACTAGTTGAATACAGACTTTGCACATTTATTAATCATTGCTGATACAGTTCACTGTGAAACTTCTTTTACAAAAAGTAGACACTTAAGTGTTTTATTACAAATTATAAAATATTTTACTATAAAATATTACTACATTACTACTAAATACTACACCCTGCTTCGATAAACAAGTGAGAACGTAAAAGAGGATAATCAAGGCCTTTATTAAAATAACAATAAATCTGTGATTAGGATATCAGCATCTAAGTACTATCTTCATTTACAGATAGTAAATCAATTCCTGTAACGCATAAGTGGATTGTTTGACAGCAACCCACAAATGCAATTACATACTGAGAGCAGGATGTAATACTCAGGTCGTCGAAAGTAGGAGGCTGATGATGCTGCTGCTGCTGCCTGTGAGTCATAAAGATGCTGGTCCGGTCAATCAGTATAGTAGCAGGAAGCACAGGCACGCTCTCTGTGGGTTGGTCAGAAAAGTGTTATGGACATCGAACACTTAGTATTCACATGGATTTTTCTTGGCTTGAAGGCAAGGTTTGTGTGGGCACTTGGAATTGCAGTCAGTAACAGGGTTGCCAAAAGTAATGTAACTAGTCCCTTCCATAGCATCACAGAAGTGAGTATACCCTTTATATTTTTGGTAAATATTTCTTATGTGAAAACACTAAAGAAAAAGAAATTAACCTCTGCTACAATGTAGTAAATGCAAAGTTTGTGTATCAGTTTACATTTGCTCACAAACTCAACATACAGCCTTTAATGACTAAACCCACTCCACTACAAAGGTGAGTACACCCCCAAGAGGAAATGTTCAAATTGGGTCCAAAATGTCTATTTTGTATGACCACCATTATTTTTCAGCACTCCCTTAACTCTTTTGGACATAGAGTTCACCCAGAGCTTTACAGGTTGCCAGTAGAATCCTCTGCCTATCCTCTAAGACATCACAGAACCGGCAGATGTGGGAGACTTTGCTCTCCTCTGGCTTCCATTTGCTCTCCTCTGGCTTCCATTCACCATGCGTCTCATTCACTAAAGGAAGGGGATCATGCTCTGCTTCAGTATGTCACAGTACATGTTGGCATTCATAGTTCCCTTAATAAAGTGGAACTTATCGCCATGCTTGAGCGTAGACAAGACCCACTTGTCTTTGTCCTCCTCACCGGGTTTCCGCCACGCATGCTTGACACTGTCTGAAGCCAACAGGTTCATCTGGACATGGTCCTGGTAATCCTTGTCCTTAGCCTGCTTGTCTTCAGTAAACTGTTTGCAGGCTTTTTTGTGCATCATCTTTAAAAGAGGCCTGCTTCTGAATCGATATCCCAGGCAGACCAATTTGATGCAGTGTACAGCATATGGTCTAAGCACTGACAGACTTACCCTCATAGCCCCTCAACCTCTACAGCATTGCTGCCAGCACCTTTGGATATGATGCTGAGCATGTGCACTCAAGTTCTTTTGTCGACAATGTCGAAGGCCTGTTCTGAGTGCAACCTGTCCTGTTAAATCGCTTTCTTGGCCATGACTAGTTTTATGACAACAGGGAGGGAAAATTGCTACTTGGACCCAATTTGGACATTTCTTCTTAGGGCTCTTCTCACTTTTCTTGTCAGGGGTTTAGACATTAATGGCTGTCTGTCTGAGTTAACAGGACAGCAAATATACCACTAACACATTGTGGCCTAGTTTCATTTCCTTAGTGTTTCACAAAAGATATAATAAACATTTACAAGAAATGCAAGGGGTGTACTCACATTTTGTACATTTTCGGAAATGTACAAAAAAAAAAGAGGGAAAAAATAAATGAGATGTTATTTCGTTTTGGTGTAATTACACTATTTCAAATCAGGGTTTTAGTTGGATTTGTATTAAAGTTTACCAACACCATCTTAAGTAGGTTATAAAGCAGTCATTAACTAGAACAGGACAATTGTGGAAGACTGTTTAAACCATTGGCAGGACTGCACACAGCAAAAGACACGACACTTATACTGCAGCAGCAAGACCTCTCCCAGGCAATAATTCAGAGCTAGGGTTTTAGGATTATATATAGAAGCTGTTTAGAAGAAATAGCTGACAATATGGACTGTCGACGTCTTAATGCATCAAATGAAAGGTGCATCGTACTTGCTTCCCGTCTGAATTGGAGGATATCCAGCAGTGCCATCAGCAAGGAACTGGTGGGACCAAGACTTTGGTTGGCCCAAAGTATACCTATCTACCCAGAAGGGTGGCAAAAAATCCTTGCCTCTGACATGTAAACAAGGCTAAGACCCAACTAATATATATATATATATATATATATATATTTTAAAAATATTGTAAAGAAGAGTGGTATAAAATAAGTGTCTGCAACAATGACACATACTGGTGGTTTCCTGCAAGTTTAAGACTGTATTTTTGCCAGTAAAGTTGGAGACTCTGCAACAAGACCACAATCGTACAGCCAAAGTCAGTAAGAACTATTTTTACTGTAGAGAAAAACAAAATAATTATTTGTTCCCACAGAGCTCTGATATTAAATTCCATCACAGTATCTGGGATAACATGTAAATGTAAATGCCTTCATTTGTAACATAGAATTTCACTTGGCTGTAAAGTATTTCTTCACAACTTAGTAGGTTTGGGTCAGAACGCAGGCTTGGCTATAACGCGGCATCCTGGAGCAGGAATAGTTAAGAATCTTATTCAAGGACACAAGAGTGGATGGCTGGTGGTGGTAAGGCTTGAGGTCTTTAGCAATAACTTGGTTCCTTTTTAAGTTTAAGCCACTACTGGCACATACAAATGACATAACTTAATGGACGGATTCGACACATTCTAGATAGCAGGGCCACACACGCGTACATTTAAATTAATTCCTATGTTAGTCACCAATCAAACTAATGTACATGTTTTTGGACTGTGGGAGGAAACCAGAGAGCCCAGAGTAAACCCACGCAAGCACAGGGAGAACATGCAAACTCCACACAGAAAGACCACTTTGCAATGAATTGAGCCCGGAACCACCTTATTTGTGAGGCTGACCTAGCTAAAATGTTATTTTAAGTTTATCAACATCATCTTTGGGCAATTTAATTCTGTATGAAAACTTCCAACTGGACACTACTGGTGACCAAGATTCATTTTTTCATCTTCTATAACCTTTTATTCCCTAACATGGGATCACGGGGGGTCTGCTGGAGTATATTCCAGTGCACATAGAACAAAAGGCAGGGCTACACTTTTGACAGGTTGCCAGTCCATCGCAGGTCTACACGAATAACCTCGGACACACACACACACACGTATGGGCAATTTTACATTTACAACATTTGGCTGACATCCAGAGCGACTTACAATCAGGTTTTAAGGGCCTTGCCTAAGTGCCCACAGTGGTGGCCTGGTCACCGCCTTCTTTCAAGGCGACCAATTTAGAAACACCAATGTTTGTGAACTGTGGGAGGAAACCAGAGAACTCTGAGTAAACCCACACAAGTGTGGGACCTTCTTGCCGTGAGGCGACCGTGCTTACCACACAGACACTGCATTGCCGGTGACTAAGATGTCTTCTTTTATCTCTATTATCAGATCACAAGAGATTCACACTTGCCTGGTAATTTAATTAGAGTTTGAGTGTGAGGTGATTAGAACTTAGCTGTCACACTGCACGTATAAATGCTGTAATAAAGGTAAATGCAGCATTTATCCTTTAAGCATTTTCTTTCTATCTCTCTTTTAGTTTATTTCTTCCTTCTTTTCTCTATGCCTCTTTCTTTTTTCTGCCTGTTCCCTCTCTCTCTTTCTCTCTCTCTCTCTCTCTCTTCCTCCAATTCCCTGGATTGATCGATAGGAGTGCTCTGTTGCTTTCTTCCTGTCCTACATCCTGTCAGCAATATTTATAGCCCTTTATCCGTCTGTCTGAGTTCTTACTTTAGCTATTTATGTCAGTGTTTCTCAAACATAGACCAATTACAGCAGATCTGTATCCAAATGATTTTATACACACACTTATAGCAGGGATGAGCTTAAAAGGACAATATATGATGTATTTACCATAGAATGTAACACAGCCTGAAAGAGGCTGTAATATGTTCTGTGCATGGTAGTAAAATATTTGTCATTAGAACGTGATGTCCACTTTGGTTAACGCTTGAATACTTAACCATTAACTAAAGGTCTCTGTTGGGTTTTTAGTCTTTGTCTATTCTGCCTCCCTGTGGGCAAATTAAGAACATCGCCAGGGAGACATGATGCCATTTCTAATGATGTCATGTCATTTTTTTGGTATGGGAATATGGCTATAAATACTGACTTTTAGTTCTATGATCTTTTGGCTCAGTCAAGTTCTGTGACATGTGAAAAGCATTTTTCCCACATGAATCTCACTTGTAATTTTGTTTTTAATTAAACACGAGCTCTATGCTGAAACTCCTAATGTGTACTTTTTATTAGGGAGTAAGAGACCCCTCGGGGGCCTCCATCGCTTTGTACACAGCAAAGCTGCACCACCCGAATAAAATAGGCAACCATGTTGTACTCCAGGCTTTGTTCTACCTGTTGGACAAAGCGGTTGAGAGGTCAGTATAAGCTGTTTTGTGTGTATATGAATACATGGAAAGGCTAATTTATGGCTTGTTTATATTTATCAAATATGAATGCCAGCTACAGCTTAAGGTGTCCGCACATACACACACACACACACACGCTCGTACGCACTGCCAGCTTGTAAGTGATTATTCTCTTCCAGTTTCGAGACCCAGAGGAACGGCCTTGTCTTCATATACGATATGGCTGGATCCAACTACACTAACTTCGAGTTGGACCTCAGCAAAAAGATCCTCAATCTTCTCAAGGTTACTTTTATTTATTTTACACTACAGCAGGACTTATTTGTGTGTGAGAACAAAATGTATTAGTAAGGATTGCAAATATTACAGGGCTTTAATTAGCTAAAAAAAGTCCTTTTAAAAGTTCACTTTATTTAATTAGCCTTTAAACTGATATCTTGTGAGTTCAGAATCTTTGCCTGGGTGAAAGTGTTTATGTTGTGTGAGGCTGTAATTTCTTTTTCCGTCTCTGTGTGCAGGGTGCGTTTCCTGCTCGGCTGAAGAAAGTGTTTATAGTTGGCGCTCCTGTATGGTTCCGGGTGCCCTATAACTTGCTAAGCTTGCTGCTGAAAGAAAAGCTTCGAGAACGGGTAGGAAAGCACATAATTTCACATGGACAACTTGATGGCAAATAGTCATTTTCATTTTTTGTCTAATTTCCCATTGTCTGCTTGCAAAAAGGATTATAAATCCTGAATGCAGCAGCAGCATCTCTATATACATTAAGGTCAGCTCTAAGCTGTTGTATTTTATATTACTATACAGTGTTAAGATGTTTTTTTGTGTTTTCTGCATTCAAATAAAAATAGTGTTTGGTCACTGTTGTATCTTAATCTCATCTTATTATAAATTCTGTAATTATTGTGCTATTATATTTCTATAAACATATTTGTTTTTTAGATGTATATTTGGACAGTTGGTCTTTTTTCCTACCACAGACACCTTATTTTACTAAAGGTGCACTTTTTACTGTAAACGTTCGGCTTAATGTAGACCCATTGTGGACACAGTGAACACATAAATCTACCACATAGATGTTTAAACACCATAAACACATATGTATAGTGTAGACACGTGACTGCTGTTATATGTTGCCGTAGACACAAATAACGGCCAAAGACACAGTTGATTACTAAAAGCAATGAGTGCCATGGACAGTGCTGTACTCGCATATGTCCTTTTTAGAAAAATAGCTTTTACGTGGTTGCAATTATTGCTCGGCTTTCCTCTCTTCAATTTTTTAAAATAACACTGGTGCAGTCAGTTCATTTTATTAGGTTTGTTCTTCATCTGCAGGTCCAGATAGTGAAGATGTCGGATCTTCGGCAGCACCTTCCCAGAACATGCCTGCCCGAGCACCTGGGGGGCTGCTTGCCCTTGGACATCCATGGCTGGAACCAGCGTCTACTGACCGAGCAGAACGGACGTGTGGATCCCGTGGATGAGCTGCTGGGAATTCCACTGGCAACCTCAGCAGTCCACACACCAGGCTCAGATTCAATGCGACTCCCTGAGTTCATGGCTCACCTGGCTCGGGCACAGCGAAGCGGAATTTACCAAGAATATGAAGAGCTCCGGAAAGAGACACCCCCTGGAACCTTTCACTGTGCCCTGTGAGTTTAACTGCTAAACGCAACCTAGTTTCATCAGCCTGCTTAACCAAAAAGACTTTTCATCATGTGGTCTAGTGTACTAAACATTTATATAATACAATATATATGTAGAATATTTATTAATATTTCTAAGCAATACTGAAATTAATCCTGTATAAGGAATTAAAGGTTTAGTATACATAGTGTGCAGCCTATTTAGTTTTATAGCCTATATAGCTGGATATCTGATCTTCCATTAATAACATAATAATAATATGTTGTCATATTATTTATTTAAAAACATTTCAAACACATGCATAGTCACTAGGGCTGTGCCGATAAATCATATTGAATTATTGCTATAATCTTTATCTCTAACAATGATGCACTCTAACAGGTTTTAATCCATACTGAGTAAAAAAGGTTCTTCTGTCCTTTACTTTCAGGAGTAAAATCATTCATAAAGCACTCAGGAAGAACATAAACATGTTTACTGTCGTGGAAAAGCTGAGATTCTTGTAATGAAATGAAGCAAACCCTTTTAAGATACAATAAACGCGGGAATAGTGTCTATCAGTCAACAGTCAAACACGTATGCAAAGCTGTAATAAAATAAATTAAAAAAACTATGAAGCCATGTATCTATAAATATCCAAACAAAATCTTATGGTTTCTTGGTAAAGAATTCAAACAATCAAATTCTGTGAAATATTTATACGTCAGTAAACATCCACAAATGTTGCAGGAGCTGAGCTCGGAATGTGAGTATGTTTAATGTGCTAACAGGAGGGAAAGCTATACAAAATAAAATGGCTGCTGCAGTGATTCGAGGGTCGCATGCCCTTTCAAACATGGCAAAACATTAACGCTAAAAAAAGTACAGACTGAGGCTTCAGTTATTTTAAAGGTGGTAATATGATAAAAATATGTAACAATAATATAATTAATGATATAAAGTATATTATTATTATTATTCAATATATCATCATACTGTTATAAGAATCTCAGGTTTTAAAAATAGGGAACGTTTGTTTTGGGGGTTTTTCTTCCTGTCTGACAAAGAATTTACTTATAGAACGTATTATTGATGGAACAGATTACTAGAGCGTGGGCGTCTGGAATCTGCCTTAACCTTTCCTTTCTAGCTCGTCTCTGCTTACTAGTACTATGCATGAGCGAGATAATAAGACGTGCACTAATGTATTAACCGCTAGAAAACATAAAAACCTACAAAACTTAGTATCTGTAATCAACTAAAACTATTATTTCAAGGAAATGTTCATACTCTGTTCATTCACAAGGTTGCTATGTGTAACACTATTTAGAATATACTTTTTTGTACATTCTACAGTGATCTACTGCTCCACACAATAAGCTGAACTTAATCCAGGCAATCTTGCAATTTAGCCTAATCAAATAATCATTTGTGGCAGAACTACTGCTGTTTATTGAGCAAGCTTATTTGCGCCCTGATGAAACATGCACTCCACGTCAATGTAGATTTTCCTGCTTTAGTTTTGTAAAAAAAATGTATTTAACTGAACTCTGTGCTTTGCTTCATTTACAGGGCTGCCTGTAACCAAGAAAAGAACCGTTACGGTGACGTTCTGTGTCTTGATCAAACACGTGTACGTTTAAAAGCCAGAAGAAATGAGGTCTGTACTAAACCTTAATCTCTTACCATGCATTGATCATTGACTCTTTATTTGTTTGAGATGCAGTTTTCTCTTTACAGAGGTCTGACTACATCAATGCCAGCTTTATGGACGGCTACAAGAGAAGGAACGCTTACATCGGAACTCAAGGTACAAAGCTGGAGATCATTATATTTTTCAGCCTTTTTTGTAGCGGGTTGGTTAAAATTTCAGCTTTAATGTCATGGCATTGCACAGGGCCGCTGGAGAAAACCTACAACGATTTTTGGAGAATGGTGTGGGAGCAAAATGTGCTCATCATTGTCATGACAACAAGGTAAGATACGAGTCAGACCACAAAACATGAAGGGCTGCTGAGGAGACAGAGACTCCTAATTATTTTAAAGAATATTTTTGATGTAATTAATTAATCTATTTTTTAGGATTTTTGGTTTTGATTGTGTGTGTGTGTGTGTGTGTGTAGGACAGAGGAGGGTGGAAGGAGGAAGTGTGGACAGTACTGGCCTTTGCAAGAAGGTGGACAGGAAGTTTATGGACACATAGCTGTGGTCAATCAGAGAGTGGACAACCATTCCCATTACAATCAGACCATTCTGGAACTGCATAACACTGAGGTAACACACAAAAAAACCTGGGTGGAAGCAAAAAGAGAATTAGAAATTCAAGTACGAGAGCACATTAGTTTACTCTGAATGTCTGTTATACATCTAAAAAAAAGTCATTTTTAAAACCCCCTAAAATGTGTGATGCTCTGTTTAAGAAGTTGGGTTTGTTTCTTAGGTCGGGACCTTTTTAGTCCCACCTGTACTATGTTTCATACACTAGACTACGATGGGATGTAGTTGCATATAGGTAACATGAACCTATGTACACAATCAATCTACCAAATACATTGTCTTTTTTGTCTCAGACGTGTGAGCAACGGCAGGTGAGCCACTTTCAGTTCCTTAGCTGGCCTGATTATGGCGTTCCCTCCTCTGCACTCTCTCTGCTTGACTTTCTAAGCACGGTAAAGATGCAGCAAAAAAGGGCAGTGAAGGCTATGGGCTCACAGTGGAACGGTCACCATCTGGGCCCAGCAATGGTTGTCCACTGTAGCGCAGGCATCGGCAGGACTGGTAAATACTTGCTTACTGGTAGTGTGTTTAAGTGTTTTTTAAATATCACCAGCATGACTACGGTTTTGTTGCATGTGAATACACACACGTGCAAAAAGCGTGTGCATACACTGATGTTCAATATAAACCTTATAATAGTGAGCGTCATTTTATATCATATTCACTTCTTTACTTCTTTAAAAAAAATAATGGCTGATTCCATGACATCATGGAATCATGTAACTCTACAACATTTAGGACGTCTATCCTTTAGACTTTGTGGCAACGGTTTGGGGAACAAGCCCAGTTTGCATGCACACTCTTGTTAATCTGACTTAAATTTTGGGTTCTTTGTGTGTTCATATGAGACTTTCTCTAATCTGAACTGGTGTTTACATGTGTTGACATTTTCATTGTAAAAAAGTTTGACATGCGTTTAGCTTATCTTTTACTACATTAAATTGATAATTAGCTGTCCAGTAACGATAATTTGCATTGCTTAATCATTTGTTACCTCGTGTTATTTTTCAGCAGGATTGTGTGCGAGTATAAGCTGTTGCAAAGTGCAGGAAGGTGGAGTTTTACTATAGTAGTACTTCTCCTTCCACGCCTCCGAACAAAAGTCTGTGATAAGGACTTGTGACCCAGGACCTTGTAACCACTATGCCACTGTGCCGCCCACATTAGAAAATGACATTTTTATTCTCATTGAGATGTTTACATGAAACATTTACCTTCTGATTGTGCTTTTACAATTAAAATGCAATGCTCCATGTAAATGGGGCTAGTGATGCTGCTATGGTAAAGTCCTCAAACCTTTGTCTATATCTGGTGCATGTGGGGCATGATACATAGTCTTCTGCATGTGGAGTTAGTACATACATATTACCTAGGGTGTTTTCAACTTATCGTTAATTTCAGAACTGCATTTTCTCCCTTGATTCAGTTTGTTTAAGCTTATGGGTATGAACACGCCAATCAAGCTCTGATCTATACCAAAAGAATCGCTCCGAGACCACCTGAACAAGGGGGTAATGGCCCAGTTGCAAGCGAATTCTGTAGCGACCCAATGTCGTTCAAAACCAAAGTGCTTTTTCTTTTATAATGTCTTTTAATTGCTCTTCTCTACCATCGGTGCATGTTAACAATGTCCCGGAGGAGTTTTGATTTCTGCTCAAAATAATAAAGTAATATAACAGCCAAAAAAGCCACAATAGTCCCGAGAAGCTGCTGTCTGTCTGTCCACCCTGGAAAAAAATAAAGCACTCTGACAAAAAAGGATAGTTTACTCACACATGACTTGTATTAACAAACTTGGATTTATTTAAAAATATTTCACTTTGCGAATGCAAACTAAACCAAGATAAAATTGCAACATTGTAGCTATTTAACCCCCCGATTTCAGAAATAGAAGTACAAAAAGTACTCTTAGTACAAGTTGAGTTAATTCCCATATTGCTTTTTTCAATCTTCAACATAAAACTTTTTTTTTTTTAGGTACATTTTGTGCTTTGGACATCTGTCTGTCACAGCTGCAGGATGTTGGAACGCTGAACGTGTGCCAGACGGTGAGGCGTATGAGAACCCAGCGTGCCTTTAGCATCCAGACACCTGAACAGTATTACTTCTGTCACACTGCCATCCTTGAGTATGTCCAGCATACTGGACAGGCCAACTCGAATCAGTGAAGCACAACGTCTGCCAGTGGTTTAGATGGTAATATGATTTTTTTTTTTTTTGGCCACAGACCGTCTTACACACCCTTATCTTATCTGCTCTAGTGCCTCAAATCATTCACTCCAAGCACAGTGGTTTTAGATTCTTGTAAAATTGCTGATGTGTTCAAAAAAAAATTGCTATCATAGCCAATGCTGATTTGCCAAGAGGCTAAAATCTTGGCTGAGTCTAACTAAAGACTCGGTTACGGTCAAGTTACTTGAAAACGCTATATGATTCCCAGGTGTGGTTTGAAGTTTCAGCGGTTCTCATGAAGTAGTGAGTTTGGTAAAGTTCAGCTGTCTGTTCGGTGTCAAAAATATGGTTTTTTTAAACCCATCACCTATAAGTTAAAAGCATAAAGTAGAACAGATCTGCTTGCACAAGATACCTTATCAATAAAGGGACCTGTGCTCATTTAATTTCATTAGAAAAAACTTATAAACCCTGAATAAGTCCTGATGCCTTCCAATGTACTGGTTTTATTTTTCTTCTTCACCCAAAACTCGCGCTGGACACAGCGAGTATTGCAATTTACTGTACGAATATTGCAATTGAACTATACGACTAGGTAGCACTACTTTCAGATGTGCTATAGATACTCCTTCTGACATATATATATATATATATATATATATCATTTTGGCTTTCATTTATCAAGCGTTTAGTTGTGTAAATGTTTTTAAATATTATCGGAGGATCTTTCAATTGAGTTAACCCACAAAGATTTGTTTAGTGCCTTTTTTTTGTGTTATGAAATTTCTTTTGGGCAGCGCAGTGGTTAGCACCGTCGCCTCACAACAAGAAGGTCCTGGGTTCGAATCCC
>JAOTQW010000008.1:1982470-1992767 GCA_026260075.1 Sisor rabdophorus
GTTAACCATGGGATGTTAATCTGTAAACACCAAAAGGATCAGGATAACATGGATTCCACCATAAATAATGAAAAGTATTAGAAGCCTTTTCTCAAAGAGATCAAAGACATTGGGATAAACGCATTTTGTCATTGGTGCGCTAAAAACTCAAATGTAACTTTCCAAATTAGCACCAAAATGTACTTCATGATGTTGTTTTTTTTAAAAACTGAGCAGTCTACTACTTAATATTAACAGTTTATATTGTTAAATTCAGGAGCACATGGCATCCAGTCAGTCAACATCAGAGATCAGAAGCGACTTAAATCACTGTTCCTCACACTGTGGAAAAAATACAATAAAAACCAAAACACTAAAATACAAATTAATGTTGAATGAAAGAATAAAAACAAATGTGATTTTAGCGACTTATTTTTGTTATTCTTTATTTTAAATCTTTTATCAGTTGTTAGATAAGTTTGGTTGCTCTTAGTAGCAGAATTCATAAATTATGGATTGTGTTCCAGCCTCAGAATCATTAACCTTGTTCACCCCCCCTCTTCAAAAAGTAGGGCAATTTGTTATTTAGATTTATTTTTAAATATTTTCTACTACCACATGTCAAGTCATGTGGAGAGCTCAAATATTGAGTCAACCAAGCATAAGGGCAAAAAAAAAATTTTATCCACATAATTGAGTCAATAAGCAAGTGGGGAAAAAAAGGGAATTTTGTGTTCATCGCTTGTCTTTGCTTTCCTCTGTGCAGCTGCAGCACATAGTGAGTGATGAAATCTGCGTACAGGTCACAGATCTGTATCTGTCCGACAGCAGCAGCTCTGCCACAGGCGGCTCGCTCTCCACTCAGGCTACCAGAGCCCCTGCCGAGTCAGTGTACCAGCGCAAAGCTGAGCAACTGATGGCCGATGAGAACTGCTTTAAGGTAAGCAACTCTAGTCTCTCTATATTTTTGTATGTTGTCCTAATATTTCCAAGCTGTACTAATTGATTTGTTCATTTTGTTTTGCACTGACTTTTTCGTAGCTGATGTTTATGAAAAATCGAGAAAACGTCCAGCTCACAATTGAACTGTTGGACACAGAAGAGGAGAACTCTGATGAGCAGGGGGATTCAGAAGTAAGTACATGATTCCTCATCCTTTTTACACATTTACACCCTTTACACAAACATTTCATCTCCATTGTTTTATCAGATATTTTTATTCAGTATTAATAAATTGTTAATTAATTGTTATTCATTTTCAATAAAATGTATCTAATTTATTAATAATGAATAACAATTAATTAACAATGGCTTTCATTCTCATTTATTGGGTTTTTTTTTACAATATAATTTCTTATTAAGTGAGGTAATTTCAGACTTTAAATCAGTTTTCCTCCTCTTTCATGAACATTATCAGAAATGTTTTTGATGCAATTGTTACGTTTTGGAGTGGGCGTTTACAATGATTAGTCAACATTCCAACTTAAAAAAAGGGGTGTTGTGAAGTGATAAAGTTGCACATTTGAATTTGACTTAATGGTTGCCATCAAACAGTGAAAAATCCTGGAGGGATTTATCCAAGAGGAAATCAAGTTTCAACAATTCTCAATTGTTCCTCTGACTTGAAGAAGTGGAAAAAAGAAAAAACGGAACAAAAACTAAGTGAAAATGTCTAAATACAAAAAACGACCAGAACAATAATGTGTAATATATATAAGTCAAAGAGATAGAGGAGGCTGAAGGCAGGCTTGTGAAAATCAACTTTTGCTTTATTTGTTAAAACACTCATACGCCTCACACACAGTTACGAATAAGTTCTTCTCGTAACTTGTCATTCGAATCCATTTAAGGCTACAATACTGTTATTCATGTGTCCAATACACGTAATGTAGTTGGATAGGTAAATTACCAATATTATCTGTAGTAGCCTTACACTTTTTAATCAACCATGAAGGGTTAACAAATGCACAATATCTTTTAATCCAAAAAACAAAGTTATACTTTGATCACCAGCGAATGTGTTTCAAAGAGAAAACAAGACGCACACAACTGAGCGTCTGGGCTGGTTTTTCCATGATGCTACAGATGTTGTACTAGAAGAAGTTGGTGCTTCAGATGCTAATACGAACACACAACAAACACTGCCAATTGCAAAGCATGTAAAAAGTCCTTAAACATCCTTGAATCTGGTGTGCATGGAGAAGTGAAAGCTCTAAGTTTAATTGATTTAATTCATTTATTCATTAATAAAATTCTTAACAATTAATTATTGATGATTAAATAAATCACACTTATTTGTCATTTTAATGCATCTGTATAGATGTAATTTTTACACTGTGGTTATATCTTTTCTCTTTGTGTGTGTGTGTGTTTGTGCGCCCGTGTTTAGCGCTGGTCTGATTACGTGGGCAGGTATCTTAGTGCCGATGTAACGTCTCCAGAGTTGAGAGAACACCTGGCCCAAAAGCCTGTTTTTCTTCCAAGGTACATTTAATATCTTATTTAAACCAAAGTGTCTTTAGTATTGGGTGACATGACAAACTTTCACCTTACTGGAGGCTTCAATACCTGTTGTATTTAAATTGGTTAGATTATTTTTTTGTTTGTTTTAGAAAGGTTTTATAATATTGGATCCACTGATATATGAGAATTGTGCACAAGCCTGTCATAAGTGCATTTAAAAAAAAGAGACAAGTCAACAACAAGACTTACAAATCAAGTTATTTAGCATTGATTGCTACATTTTATTTAACATATTGCATAATAATGCACTTTAATGCATATAAACATATAAACTTATTTTAATGTTTTGTGGTTTATTTGCCTTTTTTATAATCTACTTAAAGCTTTGGTTTACCACTTCCATATATATCAGACCCTCTTGCCTTTGACAAAGTTAATGTTTGCCTAGTACTGTTCTTACTGTGTCAAAAATGAGTAAAACAAAAACAAATGGTTTGGCATGTTGGTTACTGTTAGCATAAGCACATCATGGGTAACAGTTCTGCAAAATAGATATCGGTCAATCTGTTCTGTCTTTTTTATTCTTTGGATCTTTTCACTGAAGACCTCAGGTGTTTACAGAGGGCGTCGGTTTTTGCTTTGGCTTTTCCTTTCAGAAATCTGCGGCGAATCCGGAAATATCAGCGGGGTCGTGATCAACTGGAAAAGGACGCAAAAGAAAATGGCAAAAAGGAAAGTTCAGAGAACATAAAGATGGAATGCATGTTCAAGCTCAATTCCTACAAGATGGTGTACGTGTTTAAATCTGAAGACTACATGTACAGACGCACCGCTCTGCTGCGGGCACATCAGGTACAAATGTCATATATGTATTGATCCTTTGAAAAGCTTTGTA
The DNA here is from genome assembly GCA_026260075.1 of Sisor rabdophorus. NCBI lineage: Eukaryota > Metazoa > Chordata > Actinopteri > Siluriformes > Sisoridae > Sisor > Sisor rabdophorus. The sequence continues at coordinate 1,985,808 of JAOTQW010000008.1, forward strand.
TGTTTTGTAGACAGTTTGAAAAATAACTGGCAGTTTAAAATACAAGAAATAGCTTGTAGAAAATTAGCCACTGTAATGCTGCCACACAATACAGTTGGTTTTCACAGCAGTGTTTGTGTTAGATTGACTTAATGCACAGTAATACAGGCGCATAACGTGGAGCTTTGATAGGATGTGGCATGACATAAAGTAAACAGTGTGAAGTACATCATTCAACCTTCACTAGAGTCTTCTAATTTTCTTTGTTAAAGAAAAAGTTGCCTGGTTTTTAGTTCGGTAGGTGGGCTGTTGTAGACTGTGCTGTTTAAGAGACTGGAGACATGTTATTAACACATTGGTCATAATGTTGGCCTGCAGATTAGAGGATCAGGGTTTCAATTTCCGACACCACAACTTTTGGGCCCCTTAACCCTCAAAAGCTACATATACATGCTACATCTTTTTGAATAAGGTTCCAGTATTCTTTCTCACTTCCTGCCTATCTTTTTATTCTTTCTCTCTCTGGTTTATTCTTATTTTTACACTTTTCCCTTATTCTCTTTTTCTTCATTTCTTGCTCTCTTTCTTCCTTCTCTTCTTCCCATCGACCGATAGTCGTGTTGTTAGGCACAGACTATGGTAATGCAAAACAGAAAATGCTTTTGTGTATATAGTTGACTTTTATTCAGGAAGACACTGATAAATGCATGTTTAGTTTTTTTTGCCTTTGCATGCGACCTCATCATTTTGAGTGTGTGTGTTTTTCAGTCACACGAGCATGTGAGCACAAGGTTGCACCAGCGTTTCCAAGCCTGGCTGGACAAATGGCAAAAGGAGCATGTGACCCGGGACATGGCCAGTGACACTGCCAAGTGGCTAATGGGGGACGGGCGTGAAGGGCTGGTCTCGTGCACCACGACCTGCAACCCTGAGATACTTCATTTCAGGAACATCAACAAGTACAGAGTAAAATACAGCAGCAACTACAAAACAGCGTAAAGTAGTAAAGGCCAGGGAAGAATTAGCAAGGAGAAAGGGAAAATGGGCTTTAGCAACAACTTTCTAAGGTGACGAGACGCCATTCGAATGTTCTTGTGGCGCACAAACTCATTTTGTTCAACAATCTTTTTTCTATTTTGTAGCTAAGCCCATGTTTACGACTGTGCCAAACTATGAAAAAAGACACCTGACGTTTAGTGTAGATGTTGACGTAGAACAAAAAGTGTTCTGGAGTTATCAACGTATCGCTGTAGAAATAAGCTGTGGCTTCTGTATCTTTTTTTCTCTAAATCCAAATACTCTTAAATTCAGTGATGGACAAGGCCCCTAGAGGGAAATTTAGCTTCAGCCGAAAAGAAGTGCACTTAATTTTGATTAGACATAGGAGTTCTATATTATGTATTTCTACAGTTAGGGTTTAATAAAGCCAGATGCACTCGCCTTAAAATCCATCCAAAATTCAATTCATAAGGAACACAAAGAGTATGCTTTTTTATTAATAGTCTAAAAGTATTGACAAAACAAAGCTTGTAAACTCTTCACTAATACATCATGGCTGTCCAAACTGAAAACCTTACAAAGTTGCTGACGAAGCCCAAAGGCAATACACCAGCTTAGAGCACAGACACACCAAATTTACAATAGACGCTTCACAGACACAAACTAGTTTCCACTTTGTAAATAACGTGTATATATTGCCAGCCTTTCCCCCCCCTCTCTTTTTTTGTTTTCTGAGAGACTTATGTTCTTACAAAACAACAGGCTTACAGTGGACTTACAAAAAGAGCGCCAGCTACATTAAAACATGCAAAACGAGTTTATTACTGTTTTTACCAAAGGGAGTTGATTCTTATGATAGTTATCTTGTGTTTTGTTTCATTATTTCATTTTTTTCTTCTGTGTTTACTCTTCTCTTTCCATTTACCCCAACCCTGCTTCTTGTCTTTTTAATAGTAAAGAATTGTTAATTTTGTAAACGTAGAAATGTATCCAGGTTCTTGTTTTTGAAGGGTTTTTATAAGAAAAGGAAGAAAAAGGGGGGAAAAAACATTTTAAGTTTTTTGGAAGAAATTCTGGCTCCTTTCAGCACATTTAATCACTGCCTGCTTGGATATGCATCTGTATCTCCTAGTCTGAACACTGAGGAAGCCGAGCGCTCGGGCTTACTCTATCCTCGGCTAACCGAGAAGCCCCACGTTCGTCATGCGAGGTTTTCTTCTTCACCCTGGATAGATTTCTGCTGGACAAAAATATAAATATATATATATATATAGATATATATATAAATACAGAAATATATACATTTTAAAACTGAAAGTCACAAAAGCATGTCTTTTTCTGTGAAACATCATCATCATAGTCCCTTTATTTCCATATTATTTAAGATGATAATAATAAAAGGACATTTGTAGCAGCTCTGGAGCTTTTCCTTCGTCTGTGTGATGCAGCAAAAATCCTGTAAGAAACAGGCTGAACAGGTACAGGCTTCTGTCAGAAGAGGGAGCCAGATTGTTGGGGTTTTTTTTAAAGGATAATTTTTAGGATAGTGTTTTTCTGTGCACTTGTGTTAATGCTGCATTCTAGTAATCGTTTTAAAACATTTTTATCTTACATGCTGTGTCTTGCAAGTATTACAACCATATCAATCATATTTCACAAAGCTGGAGACATTTAATGTCTTTTGTATGTTGTCGTTTTGCATTATTTCTCCGATGGAGAAACGAAAGGGACTCAAGTGTTTCAAGATAACAATGTCTCTGTACACAAATCCCCTGATCTCCATAAAGACATGCTGTGTTATGGTTGGAGTGGAAGAAATGACTCAACCCCACTTAACCCCTTTAAGATGAACTGGAACACCGACTTAACCCCAGATCTCCTCACTTAACATTATCACTAATTCTATTGCGGGTGGAAGGACACGCATTCCTTAAAATGAGATGGGACATGCCATCAGTTCTGGTTTTATTCTTCAGCAGAAGTTTCAGCAGAGATTTTTAGTTTCCTATTTCCTGAAAACTCGCTTATACGGGTTAGCTGCTCAATCTTTTCCCCCAGGCGTGTGAGCGCTTACTAAAGATAAATACAGGATCAATTTCTTTTGAAATTTTACACAACAGCAACAGTTTTCTCTCTTTGCATCTATCGCATGTACCTGAAGCCTGTGGGTAATGATTCAACTGGTAGCTAGTCATTATTTAAAATGAGTTCTTTTCCCAGATTGTCTTCCTAAGTTATATGGAAATCTGCCTGAAAAGCCTTGAAGTAGCATTGAGACATTTAGCTTCAGTATTGTCGCCTCTAGACAGTCTGTGCGTGTCTGAGCAACAGTGATTTGTAGGCCATTATTTTATTCCATATGGTGTAAGTCATGGCACTGATGAGGAAAACTGGAAACTCAGTGAAGAAACACAATTCAAGCTGTTTTTTATTCATTAGATCAGAAGCCTTAAAATTATTAACTTGAAGATATTTTAAGATAATAAAAAGACATTTTATAAGCAGTCGTTCTATATGTGCTGTTTTGTGCCTTAAGGTTTTACTAATTCTTCAGTACAGATCATTGCATGTTATGTGCTGTTGGGAAAATATTATTACAAAATGTTTGATTCCCATTATTTCAAAATAATTTGCCAATAATGACCCAGCACTGCAAGTCTGTCACTTTTGGGCCACTAAGCAAGGCCCTTAAACCTCTGATCCAGAGAGACAGCATGTTCTAGCTGACCCTGTGTCTTCAAAAGGCTGGGCTGATTGAAGGAAAACATTTCTTTGTGCAATAATATAAATATAACAAATTAGGACTCCTCTTGGTTTGATTAATTGTTTAACACGTCCTTTTGCTGAGAAACACCAGTACAAAGATTCTTTCGTCCTAAAGACAGTTTTATCTCTGACTCAGATGTTTGCCGGAATGAGCGTTCAACCTGACAGGTGCACTGCGAGACGTTTCCTGCCGTGAGAGCTAATGAGAAAGGGCTGCTGCTGCCCCAGAGAAGCTCAGAAATCACTTTCTGCATGAGCAGATTTTGCTAATCAGCAGCTAATCCTGTGCAGTATGCTAAACGCTGAGCTACAGTTATTAGAAATAATGTGCTTGAAAAGTTATAAGTTAGTATAGGAAAACTCCAGTGGCAGGAAATTTCCTGCATGTCTAATTTTGTATGCATTGTTTATTCTCAATTTTTTTTTTATGATTCATGTTGCTCTATTGCCTCTTCAGTCACTTTAAAATAAGCAATTTAAGGTTAATTTAAGTAATAGGATTTTACCGGGTTAAAAAGTTAAGTACATGGAAAGTTCCAGAAGTTGGGAAGTTGGATGTAATTTAGCTAGTGCCTAAAATCGTGGTGAAATTAACGTGGCCCACCCAAGTTCCAGTTCCTCTTTCGGAGCAATTTCCTTAAGAGTAACTCGATTATCTGTAGAGAAAAATGTATGCAAATGCTGCAATGCAATGAAAAACTCAAATGTTGAACAAACACATGATCTTCTGTTAAAGATAATAAATAATAAATAAATAATTCCCACTGATCGAAGCTATAGAATATGACAGACTGTTCTAGACAGTAGATGATAAAATATTAGGATTTAGCTATTATTAGACATTTGCAGTAAAATCAAGCCAATCTTCAATAAAATGGCAGGTGTTATTCTAGGATGAGATTTGTCAGGATGTCTGTGTTAAAGATGTGTTTTATTCTTTTAGGACAGTAGAAGTGGACAAAAGAAATTTATAAAATTCTTTTCATGACAAGAACAGACATTGTTTTGGTATTTTTGATGAAAGTTTAAATGATACGTTTCTCTTTTTTAACTTGCTTTAAAATAGTCTTAAAAAATTAGCATAGAATCTTTACGTGTTATTCTGCCTTTATTTAATTTTTTAAGACTTGGTTTCAGATACCATTACTCAAATTTAAAAGCGTGAAATTTTCACAAACCAGGGCACCATGCAGCTATAATAAATTAAAAAAAAGGCCAGTGTCCTGTCATTAATCTGGCGTCACCTCTCAATGCAATGCCGTCTAAAGCCAGGAAAATGTAAGAGCTGTTCTTGACACAAGAATGGAAATCCTAGAGATCATGTACCACATTCTGAAATTTGGCCATAGTTTTTTTAAACTAATAATCTGAGTGCTTGCTTTTCTAAAACTGCAAAAGATCTGTCTTACCCCTGGACAAAGTATTGCAATGGCCTGATTCGTGCACGTTTGTCAATTGATCGTGCCCTTACAAAGGTCCTGTGCCTGTAAAGTCAGCGTGATATGTACAAAGTAGCTGACAGAAGGCCCAGTGTTTTGAGTTTCCCCTCTGCGTACCTACTACTGTGCCCAAACAATGACTTGATTCAGGCTGAGCAGGAGAGCGTCAGTGTTTGGGCTCTTCGGTGGAACAGGAGTGCGAGGGCTATTGGGATGCAGCCGGGGGGAAACTGATTCTTTCAACAGCGTTCAGTTTAGAAAGCATGGCAACGGCGCTGCTGCCTAATGGAAACATCCAGCTTGTCACGGTGTCCGGGTCTGTGAAGCGAACTCTCTGAAAGCACAAAGGCTTTTGAGCTTGTTGTAAGATGGATCAGCTCTCTGCAGTGTGGGCTTTGTGGCTGACAGTGATGCAGGAGCACGTTTCTGCCTGAGGTCAAGCAAACAATGCAGAGTGGTTCTGTGTGGCTAGAAAGCACGCCCAATTAATGCAGACTGATTTACTAAAATACTAAATTCTTTTCCTAATTTTTGCATTTGTCCCAAAACGCAATTTCACAAGTCAACAGATGTTCTGACACCCACTTGCAGTCTAAAGAAATTACTACCCAATTTTGTATGTGGCATTTTCTTATGTCACAGGATTTTCATTTCCTCTCCGCTCTGGCTTACTGTATAATAATAGCAACCGTCTCAAGAATATTGTGGATTGACCATGGTCAAAACTTGGAAAGACTGAATAATAGGTAAGGGAGGGAAGCAGCAGGAAGCAACAAGAATAAGTTTAGAATAAGTCAAGTTTACCTGAGATATCCTCGAGCACAATGTGTCTGAAATATTTACAAAATGTATGTGAGTGTATCATGACCATTAAATGAACTGATTCAATAATGGATTTAATCCCCAAAAAGGTTTCAAACCAAGTCACACTTTGTATTTTGTAGGATCCTGTGTGTAAACACGTATTAAGGCTAGTTGGTAAGTGGTATTTCCAATAGGTGCCATTGGTGTTGGATTAGTGTTCCTATAATATAGTTCTTCTTTTTCTTCTGTACCGCTTATTTCCTAACGCGGGGTCACAGGGGTCTGCTGAAGCCTATCCCAGCGCACATAGGGAAAGAGGCAGGGGGTACACCCTGGACAGGTCGCCATTACGTTGCAGGGCCACACACACAACCACACACACTCCTATGGGCTATTTAGAATCATTAATCAACCTAATGTACGTTTTTTTTGTACTGTGGGAGGAAACCAGAGCACTGGAAAACACCCACACAAGCACAGGGACATGCAAACTCAGCACAGAAAGATCCCTTGCCTGGGAATCGAACCCAGGACTTTCTTGCTGCGACAGTGCTAACCACTACACCACAGCGCCACCCTAAAAGAGTTCTTGTTTTCTTAAAAGTCTTTTTTCTGTTACAGATTTTGCATGCTGGAAACTTGAATATTCATTCATACATCTTCTATACCCGCTTATTCCCGAACTTTCCGGGGTCACGGAAAGCCTATCCTAGCGCACATAGAGCAAGCGGCAGGGTGTACACCCTGGACAGATTGCCAGTCCATTGCAGGGCGACACACGCACCCACACAAACAATCCTATGGGCAATTTAGGGTCACCAATCAACCTTATGCACATGTTTCTGAACTGTGGAAGGAAACCGGAGTACCTGGAGGAAGCACAAACAAGCGCGGGGAGAACATGCAAATTCTGCCCACAAGACCCTGTGCCCAGGATTCGAACCCAGGACCTTCTTGTTGTGAGGCGACAGTG
>JAOTQW010000008.1:1997817-2010255 GCA_026260075.1 Sisor rabdophorus
GTCACGGGGGTCTGCTGGAGCCTATCCCAGTGCACATAGGGCGAAAGGCAGGAGGTACACACGTACAGGTCGCCAGTCCATCGCCGGGCCACACACACAACCACACGCACTCACTCGTATGGGCAATTTAGAATCACCAATCAACCTAAAGCAAATGTTTTTTTGTACTGTGGGAGGAAACCGGAGTAGCCGGAGAAAACCCACGCAAGCGCATGCAAACTCCGCACAGAAAGACCCCATGTCTGGGATTCGAACCAAGGACCTTCTGTGGCGACTGTGCTAACCACTACGCCGTCAGAACCAGATATTATATATTGTTAAAATATGATATATTACTTATATTTAAAAATGGACGCTTTCCAAGGACGAAACAACATAATCAACTACTTTAACTATTTAACTAACATTAACGAAAACTATAAAATACACGTAAATACACAAAGTAGCGCTTATTTATTCGTTGATTTATTTATTTCTTTGTTTGGGGGAAATCCTGAATTGTTTCCTTCCCTAAACCGTGGACAGTTCCTTTATTTTTTTTCTTACCCATAATGCATTGCAGGTAACTAACATGGCAGCTCACTGATGAGCGAAACGGTAAGAAGCGTTACAGTATTCGTTGTAGTTTTATGATTTACTGAATAATTTTGCTTTGCTTGTTATTTAACCGCATGTAGATTAAACCGTTTCTCTCCGGGACCAAACTGAACATTTCGTAAATTACAGCGAATTATAGCTATGTGCGTGTTGCTAAACGAGCGTAGACAGACTAGCAGCTAAAGTTGGGCGGTTGTACCTTTTGTAATAATATCCTGCGTTTTTGTGTGTGTGTGTGTGTGTGTAAAAAGTATGGTAAAATGGAGTTTGACAAAGTTATGTTCATGTAGCAGAAACACGGATTAAAAGCGGAGACAAAATTCGACGAGAAACTATGAGCACTCAGGTAATTTCCCTATTTTTTAACTTTCATTTGATTTCATTATTTCATATTGTTTTTCAAAAAATGTGTTTACTTTACAAATTGCTCTTAGACACCATCCAACCTAAATTTAATCGATTGTTTTATTTATTTGTCATCACCGCAGTACAGCATTCTGTTCAAGCAGGAGCATGGTGAGTGGGGTGTTTTATTTTACAGATTGTTTAGAAAAGTTATTCTGGTATGGATTTTTTTAAACTTTAGTATTCTTTTACTTTAAAAATTGTCCTGTCACGGGAATTTCATATTTGTTATATTGCAAATGTTGATTAGTTGTTGATTCTGATCTCCAGTGGGTGTGATTTGTGTTTGTAGCCCATGATGATGCCATATGGACAGCAGCATGGGGGAAAAGTGAGAGGGATGGCTCAGAGACCATCATCACTGGCTCTCTGGATGACATGGTGAAAGTGTGGAAATGGTAACATTGTCACACATGTTCTCACAGCAAATATGTAGAAAATATATTTTAAAAATATAATTCTAGATAATCTGTTAAATAAACTCTGCATCACATCAGTAACATGCTGCAGCTGCTAACGATTTTCTAGCTGAAGATTTTGTGCTTAAACGAAGAATGCACAGATATTACAGTATTTGGGGTTTAAGGGATGATAGCATGTAGAAAGAAGTTTTATGTAAACCATTTAAATCACCATTGACAAGTAAAGGGAAAACACTACAAATCTTTAGTCACCTCTAAATACAATTTATATCTGCTCTGAATGTATTTAAAAAATATATATGTTGGCTAAATAATTTATTTAAATATTTGATCACAAATCGAGTATGCTATTGCATATTGCATTAAAACTCACTTGGTTTGAAGGGGAGGGGGTCTACAGAGGAATGCTGTCCATGACACCAAAAATACCATCCTTATCAGCAAACATGGAGGTGGAAACATTATGCTTTGTTACTAAGGGGACCGGACAACATATCAAAAGGACAATAAATGGAGCCATGTACTGTCATATCTTAGATGAGAACCTCCTTCCCTTAGCCAAGACATTGAAAATGAGTCATGAAGAAAGTGTTTTAACATAACAATGACCCAAGGGACCAAAGAAGTGGCTTAAAAAGATAAAAGTTGAATTGGTAATAGTTGAATTGTTGCAGAATTGTTGGGTCACCAGGAGGTACCAAAGCCAACAAACAGTTTGAAAGTGTTGCCAGAAGATAACCTTTTCATTTAGACTACTGGATTTCTAATCTACAAACAGTTAAGATTGGTTAAAAACAGGATATCTGTTCAAAACAAACCTCAGTCCCATACGTAAGTTTGATTGGAGATCTGTGTGATTGCAGACTATTTTATTACTAGTCCAAAAATTACAGCTACCCAGAAAATATTTAATGCCCTTCCAATAAGTTATATCTGGCTTATCAGAGGATAAGCAAGACACTGGTCCAAATCCACACAGAAAATGGTAGAAAACCTGTGGGTTGAGACTGTTATTTTGTCATTTTGGCAAAATGATGCTACACAAGTGGTACATTAACTCAATCTTTCTCCCTACACCATGCCAATGCTATTTAAAGTCCTACAGAGAACAGTTCTGGTTCCGTGAAATGGACAAATCCAGACCACAAATTCTTTCTAAGGCTATACAAGCATTTAATGCCCTGTGTTGTTGACTTCCCTCTATAGGTCAGATGAGAAACTGGAGCTTCAGTGGACACTGGAAGGCCACCAGCTGGGCGTGGTGTCTGTGGACATCAGCCACAATGGTGCCATCGCTGCCTCCAGCTCTCTGGATGCTCACATACGCCTTTGGGACCTGGGAACCGGCAAACAAATTAAATCTATAGATGCAGGACCAGGTAAGTTCACACAGTGTCTTTAACCTCATGATTACTGATGGCATGATGTGCTTTATTATTTTTTTTTCAAAACAAAATCTTCTATTTAAGAATTTTTGTAGCATCTTTTTTTCAGTTCTTTCAGTTCATTCTGTTACTTCTTTGATGAAGATGTTTTTACGTTTCCTGTTGTGTTTATTTATTAATCTTTTTTTTTTAAGTTGACGCCTGGACTGTAGCATTCTCCCCGGACTCAAAATACATAGCCACCGGCAGCCATCTTGGCAAGGTGAACATCTTCGGTCTTGAAAGCGGGAAGAAGGAATACTCTCTGGACACCAGAGGGAAATTTATTCTCAGTAACGCCTATGTAAGAATTTTTTAAGGAACCATGTCTATCATATGATTACTTTCTGCAGTCATATTTACATAAGCTAGCATTAAATCACACAATTGAAATTTTAGTTTAGCATTAAAAAGCACAATGAATGAAAGATCGATAGTCTCCCTGGTGACTGTTTGACCTTCATCTCTTTCTTTTTCCCATCTTCTCACAGAGCCCAGATGGAAAATACTTGGCCAGCGGTGCCATTGATGGCATTATTAACATCTTTGACATTGCCACTGGGAAACTTCTCCACACACTAGAAGGTTAAAAAAAACGTCCTACATCAAGTAAAGTGTGACTAATGATAGTTACAACAATGACAACCAGCTCTTGTTTTTTCGGCTTTTAACCTGTCAGTTTCTAGAAAGCTAAGCTTGCTATCTGTTTCAGGCTTTGCACCTAAATGCTATATTGTGTTTTTTCTTGTCAGGCCACGCCATGCCTATTCGCTCTCTCACGTTCTCTCCAGACTCTCAGCTTTTAGTTACAGCCTCAGATGATGGCTACATCAAGATCTATGATGTGTAAGAACATATGAAGGATTACAGCCTTCTTATTAATGCCATGTGACACTTGATCTCGTTAACGTTATGTTTGAAATCTGTATTTTACAGACAGCATGCCAACCTGGCAGGCACTCTGAGTGGCCATGCCTCTTGGGTGCTCAGCGTGGCTTTTTCACCTGATAACACACACTTTGTCTCAAGGTAACTGTCAAAAATACCTTCAGTGTGGAGAAAAATATGCCGAAAAACCTTTTGGACAGCATTTTCCATTTCAGTTAATTTTACGTGTTTTTTCCCCCTGCAGCTCGTCAGATAAGAGTGTAAAGGTGTGGGAGGCAAGTACCAGGGCTTGTGTCAACACTTTCTTTGACCATCAAGATCAGGTAGATTACACCACTGCTCATAATTAGATTAACTTTTTGTAGTGAAAAGGTACAATACCAGTAGGATGGTATTTTTTACAACTATGTTTTTTTTTTTATCATTTTTAACTAATTATGCAGATATTTGTACTGACATGGTGCAATGATTTTTAACATGTCCTAATTGGCCACAAGATGGCACCTCTGAGAAAAAAAGTTTAAAAAGATCTCCAGTGTCATATCTCTGATTTCATTTCTGCTTTTGAGTAATAAGAACAAATTTTGCTTTGATTAATGTAGATTGAAGAGACTGAACTGTCTGGATTTTATCTTAATGTGGTTTAAAGGTTTTTCATAACTAAACAATCTGTATTGCAAAATATTTGTATTTAGAAAGGTTTGTAGGTGTTTTTATACGTGTGTGCATATATATCTATCTATCTAATATATATATATATATATATAATTTAAAAAAAATGTGTGTGTGTTTATAGGTATGGAGCGTAAAATACAATAGCAACGGTTCCAAGATTGTTTCAGCTGGAGATGACCGAGCCATCCACATATACGACTGTCCTATGTGACGATCCATCATTCTCATACCTGACATGGTATCTGAACTACACAGTAGAACCTTTTTCAGAGCTTCATGTAGTCACTGCTGATAAAAGCAGCTTTAAATGTACTTGCTCTGTATTAACCAGTGTGTATTAACACACGGGTAATAACTGGGCCAGGAGCGTTATTATTTCTATATCATTATCTACATCATTATCTACTGCTACATTTTTCAGTTCACTAAATAAATTTTTTAGATACATTTCTGTTTTTGGAGTCTGCTTTTTGTAGCATATTGTATTCTTAGCCAAGCAACTATTTACAGGCGTCAAACTCGGTTCCTGAAGGGCTTTCTGAATTAAAACCATAGCTTGAAACCCCTTGACTCCATTTTAAAGCTTGTACAGTGTTTTACACAAGCTGTTTCTCTGTAACCTGCTATGTGTACTAAGCTTATTCATACTATGCAAGAACTCTTAGACTCACTCTCTTTCTTACTCATGCTTTCTCACGCACTGTTTAATGTTCATTCTGTCTCCTTTTATTTTAAGCAACGCTTTTTTATGGGGAAGCATCAGTCTGGCACATTATTTAATTGCTCATATACACACATACAGGTGTATAAATATAATACAGCAATTTACAAGGAATTAAATTCCCTCGTACAAAAGAAAATACTGTCTTATAGGGTTTACAAAATAACTCACATTTTAGCCAATAAAGTTTGGATTAAAGATAACACCGAAGGCAGTGAGGTGAATTGTGTCAATTTTACCAATTTATCTGTACATACATTCACAACTCGCAGTGCCAAATGTCTAGTTCAGATAACTGCTTAGGGATTTCCACACACGTCTTAGGATTTACATGCCATTAGGAATCATCTTTCCAACAAACACTTAATTTACTGAAACCTTACACAAAGAAACACACTCGCCGTGTAAGTACTGTAAAAAATCTCATCTCTGACAAACATGAAAGCAGTTCAGTGTATTTCGAGGTCGACACCATGTAGCTGGAATCTTTCCAGACAGATTATCATGTATCGTTATGCTTATGTGTGTGAGATGCATCAAAGTGATCAGAGGCCACATGTAAGCCTACATCCAAACTGTGAAATACGAGTCAGATCTTATGAGCAGCTTTCTTTTGCATTATTATAATTGCACATTTTATTTAGCAGAGGTTGAAGGTTTTTTGTGTAGACTTCGTGTAGACAAAAATGAGGACTAACTCCTCTTTGTAAAAGTTTTGGAACCAAACATAAAATAAAACTTTTCTAAAGTTGTTTTTTTTTAAATAAAATATATTGTGCAAACTATACTCTGCTATGCTTGGAAAGGCGAATGATGCTCTGGTCTGATTTCCAAAACCGCTCTTATTCAGCTCGAAACACTGATTGTTGAAGCTCCTCACTGAGGCAGTTCAGCTGTGCGTGTTTTCACCAGTGTCTGGTATGGACGAGTTCAGGTCGCAGGCTCAACCTCTTCAGTGTTTCGTAGCCGATGACGATGAGGATGGAGGTGGGCAGAGAGGAAATAATACGGGCAGAGAGACCCTTGGTCAGGCCCTGCATTCCCTCCTCAGCTATGAGCTGCTTAAATGTTTCAATCACCGACAAGCGGCCTTCCACCTTGTGAGAGGAAAAGGAGACAATAAATTTAAAACAGTCTGACATCACAATATGACTATAGCCATATTGACATCCTTCAGTTGTCATCCTCCTGTGCTTGTGTGGATTTACACTGGGTACTCAGGTTTCCTCACACAGTCCAAAAACAATGTGTGTTAAGTTGATAGGTGATTTTTAAATGGACCATAGAAGCAAGTGCAAGTGTACCTCCCCACCCCAATTATCCATGACTGGTTCTGTCACGTGGGTGACGTGGCCCAGTAGGAGCAAAAAAAAGTACATAACTTTTAAACGTTGCTAAATAAAGATGATTGTGCCAATTGGGGGACTTGGGAAATATGAGCCAGCTTTGTGGAGTTACAGCAACAGCAGACTTTTCTTAATAAAAAGCAACCTAGCCAGTTAAAAAAACAGGCAACTTCGGTATCCATATGTTGCTATTGTTTTGGGAGGTTAGTTAATAATGGTGCGCACGTTAATATCATGTGATGACTGGTCGGAAAGCAGCATGCAGTCTAGCATGTTTGGTGTCCATGCCGAATTCGTATGTAGCTGAATCGGGCTTAAGGAATAACTAGACAGGATAGGTGAACTGGTTAGGCAAGAAAAAAGTAGAATAAAATAGCCAAATCAATAAATGTCAAATCTGAAAGACATCAATTAAAAATGTCAAACATTACTGTTTTTTCACCAGAATGTTAGAGATTTGAGTTTATTTACAATTAGAGTAGAGATAAATCCCTAAACTCAGGGATAAATGAGAGACTATTTAAATGGAGTAATCCAGTGAGTAGCATTATAGCTAATTTGGGGCTTTTTCCTCAGGTGCGAAACTAAGCCAGACTTCTGGTTTGTTTCAGAATTCAAAACAAAAAGATTTAATTGAAGGGCACGTTCTGGCTGACAGACAGCTGGGCCCAATTTCTGAAGAAGAAAAAAACAGGACAAAAAACAATTCCTTCTGCTCCAGTTAATATTTCCATTTCGAAAGTTTCCACTGCTTGAGAACAGAAACTTACTGATGCTGCCTGTGCTGTGATTAAAATGATGCTTACGCTCCTTTTACAATTCCACAGAGCAAACTGCCTCCGCTTTTTGTTTACACTTAAATAAAAGCATCAGTACTGACGACTAGCTACATTTCAAGATTCCATACTTCTTATTCCATACCTTCTGCTTTCCTTGTGTCAGGTCAGGGAAGGCAGCTACTTCATTCATCTTCTATACTCGCTTATTCCCTACTTTGGGGTCTTGAGGATCTGCTGCAGCCTATCCCAGAACACATGGGGCGTAAAGCAGGGGTACACCCTTGACAGGTCGTCAGTCACAGGGCCACATGAACAACCTCACAAATTATATTTACCAATCAACCTAATGTACATGTTAGTGGACTGTGATCCCAAGTTAGGAAAAAGAAGGTATAGGAGATGAATGAATGAATAATCAATGAGTGAGTTATTAATATAAAAAACTTCACTCTTACTTTACTCTGCTATGTTTGCTTTTAACAAATGCTTGCTCAGTCAGTAGGTGTTGGCTTATACCTGCACTCTGGCTCTCACCACGTCCATGGGGTTGGTAAGGGTGGAGGCAGTGGCTGCAGCCATAGGCCCAGCCACAGCCTGCAGGAGGAGGTGAGGGCAGTCAGTTGGAGTCAGTCGGGACAGCTGCTCTGTTTCAGCACAAACACACACACTGGGTTAGAATAATGCAATAAACAGGGCTTTGTGTTTGCTGTACACTGCGTTATCAGAGGTGGCACAGGCAGTGATGTGTTGATTAGAAACATGATGCGTAGATGGTGTGAAATACATCGTTTGTAATGGGTAGGTAAACACTATCAGGAAGTTCATTCTCAACAAAGTTAGCTCTGGCTTCAACATTTGACATAAATTTTTACATTATACAAAAATATATCCTGAATTGGGATATCTCTGTAGAGCGGCTATGGTACAAAAGTGTTTGTTGAAGATGCTACAAAAAAGAAACAAATTGTTGAGCGCATATTCTGTTATGATGAAATAACTGTCAATTGCCAACAGATGACCTAAAAATGTAAATACCCTTGTACTTTAATAGTTCACTTAAATAGATTTTGTGGTAGATCCTCTTCTTTTTCTATTTAAGGCAAGCAGTGCTGTGTGCATAGAGTCTAACAGTTAACAACTGGGTGTGCATTTACCAGCTGTAAAAAATGTTCAAACTAGAAATAAACATAATTGATCTACAACCAATAATTGATGTTATAATAAGGGAATTTGGCCTTTCAAACATAATAGATATTTTTGCTCGGTATGGACTTTTTCTTAAAGCTACGTATAGATTCTACTACCTATCAGCTACCTGCAGAACCGATTATAGAGTAGGCACAATTTATTTGGTGCCGACACTGATGAAAGTTGAAAACAGTAATCATGTCTAGGTTTTTTAAATTTCTGCCTTAATCTTTGCAAACAATAGGTGGTGCAGTGGCATAGTGGTTAGCATGTCTGCCTCACAGCAAGACGGTCCTGGGTTTGATTCCCAGGCAAAGGGTCTTTCTGTGTGGAGTATGCATGTTCTCCCTGCGCTTGCATGGGTTTATTATAGGTATTCTGGTTTCCTCACACTGTCCAAAAAAAAACATGTACGTTAGGTTGATTGGTGATTCTTAATTGCCCATAGGTGTGAATATTCTGGGATGGGCTCCAGCAGACCCCCATGACCCCTAATTAGCAAATAAGCAGGTATAGAAGGTGGATGAATGAATAAATGAATCAATACAAACATTTTACATTTCAGTGCTTTAGTTTTCGTTTTACAGCAAAACATCCCCATAACTTGATGCTGCCTTCATCATGCCGCCACCATTGCTGCATTATTATACTTTTGTTATCAAAAAACTTGTTGAAAAATGAAAAAATAATTTTTGAAATAAAAGATTTCATTATGGGGAAAATGGCACTTCGATTGGGGTTTTTGGTTTCAGACAATTAAAAAGTTGTTATAAATATTAATAATTGATAGTTTTATATTAATTGAATTAATTTAATAGAATGCATATCTCTAGTTTATAATTCACAAAGGTGTAGAAAGTGTGTTAGTATAAGACTTGGGAAGTTGTTACAAAGGTTATGATTTGTTTTGTTTGTGAGATTTCTGTTTGGTAAACCTTTCATTAGTTAATATTATATTAATAACTGAAGCCCCATAGTTACAAAACCAAAATGTAAAATTAACCTTTTTTTACTGTCACATGTGTGAGGAAGGTCATTCCATCATATGACGCTCAGAGAACAAGAAATAAAGAATCCATGCTTATAGACACAGGATTGTGACGTGACGTGGGAGTGTATTAACTTGGGGTTTAATGCCTTTATCCTCAGTAAGTGTTTTATCCTGGTCAGGTTTGTTATGCCCAAAACAAAACCAATATTTTTTTTGAAAGCTAAAATAAATTAGGCACCACCTTATCTAAGATCCACGTCCACCTGAACAGGATAAAACACTAATTTGGATGTACAAATAAATGAAGATGAATACGTGTGTTTTGTGGTATAATGTTCGTATGTGGTCTAAACTAAACAATAGTCTCAAATAGATTTCAGTTACTGTTTAGGCTCCTTTTCAGCTACTAATACCCAAAACACCCAGACATAATTACACCAAACACACCACAGTGCATTGCCACGCCCTGCTAAAAGAGCTGAACTTATTCTTGAATATTTTTTTTTCCTCTATGTGTAAACTCTTTTCTGTGAATGTGCGGTGTCTCAAATGAAACTAGATTGTACAGCTATCATTAAAACACCGAACCAAAACAAGCAGACGATTCTGTAGCTCAGCACGGCTCAACTGAAAAAAATTTACTGCTTTTGGGGTGTAAGATGTTTGTGATACAGTGATTTAGTTGCTGGATATCAAACGTGTTGTTTGTGTGAAGGCACATTTAGTAGGCCAAGGAAGTAAGAAGTAAAAGCACCTGCATAGAAGTGGTAGAAAGGCCACCACACAGCGCTATTAGGGATGTAGGTGAGAAGAGACGCCACATAACCGCGGTAAAAACCCCGAAAACCGTCTGCAGCGAAAATCTGCACTGTGATGTCCCGAGTCTGGCCGAAAGTCACCCTGTGCTTGGATGTGGCCATGGCCATCTTAGGCTTGAGCTTAAAGCGAGTGAGATGTTCCCCCTGGCCTTGCATCATGAGCTGCTGGGTGACCACATCGATGGGCAAGGTGATTGTTTGAGCCACTAGTGAGGCAGAACCACCAGCCACCAGAGATTTAACAGTGTTATTGGAGGAATAATGTGAGACATATTTCCTGACCAGCTCATAAGTGGTGATGTAGGCTTGACCTGAGATCAGCGTGAAGGTGTTGATCATGAAACCCCGGTACAGTCCCTTCACTCCTTCAGCTTTAAGGATTTTACAGAATGCGTCGAACGTGCCGTTGTAAAGCGACTTTCCCTTTTGGACCTGCAGCCGGGTTCGAATCAGGGTGAAAGGGTAGACTGTGGCACGTGTGGTTAAGGTCATGAAAACACCAAGGGAGTAAAACTTTCTTTTGTCCAGGTCTTCCCATTCAATTATCCGGATGTTCCGGTTCTGCGGCATGGCTGCTGCTATTGGTATCTCTCATGCAGCATGCCCCTGCACCGCACTGGCCCAGCAACCTGCACAGCCAAGAACAACAGGAACACAGAGTAAAGCGCATAGAAAGCGAATGCTTTGGTGTACGTGTGTGTGTGTGTATAGATCAAAGGTCCCAAAAGGATGTTTGCATAAAATCAGAGTGACACGCCTTTCACAGATAAATGTGTTCAAAGGGCAGTGCAACTAATGGGTGGCTTAGTGATTAAGGTGTTGGACTGATACCCGAAAGACCAGGGTTCGATTCCCAGCATCACAAAGCCACTACTGAGGGCCTCTAAGCAATACCCAATCCACCCCCAATCACTCTGTTGTATAAAAGAGAATGTAAGTCGCTCTGTCTGGCAAGTGCTGGAAATGTAAATGTATAAAACCACATTATTTGATTTTTTTGTCTTAGCACTATATATATTTTTGTCTCTCTCAAATATTTTTCTAGCATGACAATGCTCCTGATCTATATAATCTATATACACACATTATATAACAGTGTATTTTTATACACACAAACGTTTGAAACAAATAAACAGTATGTTTTACTACACAAATCCTAATAATAATAATTATACATATTGCAATGATTTTAGTTAAAGTAAAATAGATTTAGATGTTAACCCTATGAACAGATTATTGATTCTGGGCAGGACCGTGTGACCTACACTATGAGGCTACACAGAAGCCCATTTTGTGACCATTTATGGCATCATCGCCCCTTTATTTTGCGTCATATTGATGACGTTGAAAACATGTTTCAAGTTTATATCTAGCATGAATGACAGTTACCGAAATCAATGTTTTTCCTCGTTGACATAATGACCTCTCACGAGCGCGTTAACTTACCAGCTTAGCTTGCCATTGTTTCCGCCTCCCACAAACCTAACTAAAGCATTCCAACTTCTGTCATAATGAAACAAAACTTAAAATCAGATTCATAAAAACACATCTTTTCGAAATCTTATCGACGTCTAAAAGTCTTTATTTTAATTTTTTAAAGGCAAGTCGTCAATAGAAACATAAGAACAGCTTTCCCCTCCATTCTACTTCCGTCGCGCGTCTGGACGTCATTGCGTCCGAGAGGGGCGTATGTGAGTTTTTTTTTCTTGTATAGTTGTATTTACTTGTGATTGGCTGGAAGCTCGAGAGGCGTTTTACTGCGCCCTCGCTCGTGAAATCGTGTTCATTTCAGAAGTCATCATGGCGCTCACTTCCGTACACCAAGGTAGGAGCCTGTGTTTGATTAATCTACACCAATTTTTAAGTTTACCTGATAAACACATTATTTTGGACTTTCAATTAGAATAATTTCAACACGCGGGTTTTTAGGTTGGTTTGCTTGATTCTATAAAATAAAGTGACAGCTAAGTGGCTAGCTAGCCTGTGTATATATCCGAAGAACCGGCTACATGTCAACAATAAATAACAAAGAGAACATTTCAGACGTGTCGTAAAGCCTGGACAATAACCGAGCACAAATTATGTGAGCCTACTGAAATGAAATAGGTGTTTTACGTGTGTGTGTGTGTGCGCGCACCGTTTTCTAATCTTTAGCAGACCACGAGAATAAGAGTAATGTATGGT